>VOQK01042293.1:37614-70815 GCA_015052645.1 Benitochromis conjunctus | reverse complement strand
CTGTATTCGGCCGTAGTGATAGATGTAGCGGTTCCGAATGACAGCAACATCAGGAAGAAGGAACACGAGAAGCTTGAGAAATACCAAGGGCTCAGAGAAGAGCTCGAGAAGATGTGGAGGGTGAAGGTAACAGTGGTCCCAGTGGTAATCGGAGCACTCGGTGCGGTGACTCCCAAGTTAGGAGAGTGGCTCCAGCAGATCCCAGGAACAACATCGGAGATCTCTGTCCAGAAGAGCGCAGTCCTAGGAACAGCTAAGATACTGCGCAGGACCCTCAAGCTCCCAGGCCTCTGGTAGAGGACCCGAGCTTGAAGGATAGACCGCCCGCAGGGGCGAGAGGGGAATTTTTTTTTATATATATATATATATATATATATGCCAGTTGTTAACAGTCATGCCAGCCCACATCAGCTGTTGGAATGACACATCTGCTTCAGCTTTCTGTCTTGGGGAATTTTAGATCATTTAGAGCATACTGTTTAAAAAGTGAGTTTTTCCTTCCCACTGTCGCCAAAGTGCTTGGTCATAGGGGGTCATATGGCTGTTGGGTTTTTCTCTGTATGTATTATTGTAGGGTCTACCTTACAATATAAAGCGCCTTGAGGCAACTGTTGTTGTGATTTGGCGCTATATAAATAAAAATGAATTGAATTGAACTATTTAATGGCCCACTCACACAGGCCTAGATACTGGTTGGCAACTGCCTGGCAACCACCAGTTGCTAGAGAAAAAGGATAATTTCTCTGGTTGCAAGCGGTTGCTGGAGGTTCTAGGCAGTTGCTGTCAAATTGTCTGCAAAGCCAAGGACACACAGATCTGCCAGTGACTCAGTGCGTAGGGAAAATGTGTCTTCCCTGACAGATTGGCAAGTGATTGCTTGCTTTAAACAGGTATATGCAGGAAACAGGAATATGTTGCTGGAACAAAAACCTCCTTGTGATTGCATTGCACCGGACGCCTGTATTTTGTATGGAAGATGTGTTTATATATCTTTTTAATGCAATAGAAAAACATTTATACTTTATGTTGTTACAAATGTGTGAAGGTACTTTTAATCCAGTTTTTTGAGTTTGGTTAATTTTGGATACATGCCCCAGAAATTTCAAGCATGAAAAAGGCTATATGTAATCAATATTTGATTATAAAATCTCACTAAATATGTCAACTCAATGGACCCTTACAATCCTCCACATGCCAGCCTAGAAATGAGCAAAGCTGCAGTTTAATGGCCTGGGACTGAATTAATTTGCAAGATAAACTTAAAATTGAATAAACAGCTTCATATCACTCATTTAAACATCCCATTAAAAAAACTTTTTTAAAATGTAACATTCTTAAGTAGTCTGGATTTCCTGTTTGGTTTCTTGTTCATGCCTCATGTTCCTTCTTACTGTGCAATAAAAGTAAATGTAATTTACTGTCATTTAGACAAGATCTTCCTCACAGATGAAGCATACCTCAGGAAACTTGTGGCTTTAATGAAAGTTAAATAAATGAAGAAAAACCTCACTCATCACATGAAACCATTCTACGAACCAGTGGACAATGCACCAGTCAGGAGGTTAAAACAGCAGCAATCCACGTTATCATCATCCTGAAAATGTCACCATGAGGATAATCAACTGTAGTATTGGCGAGACATTAAAGTGCCATCCGGTTGCTGTATAGAAGACATTCAGCTGAAAAAAAAAGGCTCTTAATATGTCATTAAGAGACATTAGCAACATGACATGGGCCACAGATGGAACTAAATTACACGCCAATTAGATGTCAGTCTATGAGCCGATAGATGAGTGGATGGGAATGAGTGTGGAGGCTCTGAGCGCGCTGTCATGCATTTTAAGAAGTTTATTTCCCTAAAAAGGTGAAAAGTGAGAGGACTATCTGTATGATGAGCCAACAAACATCTGGAGGTAGTTATCATGATGCATGTCTCTGTAATGGACACTGAGATGTTTCATCGGGCCCGGCGTGGTGAATCGAACAACCCCTAATGTACGGGCCCGACATGAGGGTGATGTCATCGCCTGCGTTTTTGTAGCTCATCAGGTATGACACAGCGATGGAGGACGACTGAAGGACCACTCGCTAGATCTGTGGAAAGTATTTACTTAAGTCAGACTTGAGGGCCAGCTCGTAGGAAGGCGGCAGATGGCTCAGGTTCTGGAAGGATCTGGAGAGGGACAGGTCGTAGGCTTCCGTGGCTGAGGTCAGGATGTTGTTCATCCGCTGGGGTCGCTCTACAGGGGACAGGGGAGGAATTGGTGCACTGCAGTCAGCACACAGTCAGTCAAAAGGATGGGCTATACTCTGGCAGTCTTTACTTGAGGGAAAAGGAAAGGAAAAGAGATGCAGTGGGAAATGTGTGCTGAGAAAGATTGAGCAGGACTACAGAGCATTTAGGGGCTGTTGTACACAATCTGCTGGAATTTTTTCAACATTTGGTAAAAAAGTAAATAAATAAATAGCCGAGACACTGAACAGCATGTTAGAATATTAAAATTGTGAATGTGGGCAGGGGTAACTGGGGTAACCACTGTAACTACACCCGCCATATCTGATGTGCATGCTGGTCAGATGCTGTTGTTTCAAAGTCAAAAGTAACAGAAAAGGCCAGTTGTTTCTGTTCTTATACTCCATATGCTCCTTGTTCCTCCTCCATCCACTCATGAAATGATGTTGCACAGATTTCAGATGGTTTTTGTATTTTTCTTCTGAACCATGTCAAGTGTTCGCCTATTGCTTGCGTCTGTCTGCAACTTTCTCTTGATTCTTTCCTCTTGTTTCCAAAGTCACCCTTTTCTATTTAGCCTGGTACATGGCTCCATTCACAGGAGAAAATCTTTTGTCTCGTCACATTTGGATAGTTTCTTTTGACTGTATACGTATATATCCTCAAGATATTTTCATTAGTTCTCTGAGAAACACCAAAAAATTGGGGCGCGCTCCAAATGGTCACTGTCATTTTTCTTATAAACTGTGGTGCGTGTTAAAAATAGTCACAACTGAGCGGTGAACTTTGGCGTCATTTCAGCTTGTGATGTACCATCTGATTTTTGGCTAACATGTTTCAATTTCAAGATAAACAGTTCAGCAAAAAACTTTACAAATCCTCGTTTTTCATTTCAACATTTGTTGACCAATAGCTACCAGTGCATCAGTCTTAATTACTATATGGACAAAAGTCCCACTGCCACTGGTGGAAAAAAATCAAGTATGCATGTATCAAGGCATGCACTCGGCCTTTCCAAATATTTGTGAAAGAATGTTGCGCTCTAAAGAGCTCAGTGAATTCGAGCACGGTATTCTCACTGGATGTCACTCCCTCCGAGATATTCCACGATCAGCTGTAAAGTGTATTTTTGCAAAGTGGAAACATTTAGGAACCACAGCATCTCAACCAGTGCTGAGGCACATGGTGCATGAAATTCACCAGTAATTCCAGACTTCCAAACCTCCTGTGGGATTAACAGCAGCACAAAAACTGCGCACTGGGAGCTTCATGGTAAAGATTTCCATTGCTGAGAAGCTTCTGTAAATGTAATGTAAAGGTAGGCCAGTACTTTTGACCATATAGTTTATCTGTTGGTTGCATCAATACGGTCTATGGATGCATGATGTGAACCAAGCTTGCTGACATTGGCTGAAAGCTTAACATTTCACCCTTTTGTCTAAATATGGCTCTAAGACGTTTTCAGACTGGGATCCCAGTTTGTAAATTGTCATTTTTCTTTGCTGTGTCTTGTAAAGACATTGGACAAACTCAGAACTTTAAAAAGAAGAGATAACATGTTTGACTGAACTAAAAATGAGTTCAGTTTAGTCTTAGACAGGACTATACTTACCAAGGAGTACTTTCCTTGGTAAGACTGAGGATTTTGTGTCAAGGCATTTCAAGGATATTATTTACTGAAGTTGCAGCTTCAATGAAATTACTAATTTGTCTTCGTTGCTGTTCTGAGTCAGCGGGAAACTGCGTCACTCAACTGCATCTAAGCAGCTCAAACGACAGATCATTATCGCATGCCTTTAACAGTTCATCTGGGGATATCTGTGTATAACACCATTACAGCTCCCTGCACTGCACAGAGCTGCTGTGGCTTCAGAATTTAGGACGCCCAGTCACGGGTCAGGAGGCGCGGTGGGCGGAAAGGGCTGGGATTCAGGCAGGGACGCGGGTGCTGGATTTAAAAATAGGACGGGGCGACTACTGCAGCAAGGAGGATAGGGACACACAACACCAAGGAACATATGGTGTAGAGGGGAGACATTCACAGAATCAGAGTGTGTGTGGGGGTTTGTGGGGCAGATACAGCCGGTTAGGTTGAGTGAAGGAAGGGGAAAAAAATGCGTGAAGAAAAGATTTTAAGGTTGGACTAAAGGTCATGGATTGTTATGCAGCTACGTGAAGTTTTGTGACTGCAATAAATACACAAAAAAGGAAAAAAAAAAGGAAAGAAAAGGAGAATAATGACCCTCAGTGTGCAGGAAAAGAATTCAGTTGCAACTATACATGAATTATGTTAAAGAAAAATTGATGAAAAGATACACATAAACACCATGTGTATGTGTATTACTTACCGTATCTCATTTGTCTGTGGGCTAACAAATCCAAGTGAGAAAGAAAGGATCAATAACAATCAATGTGCACAGTATGTTTCAAACTAGAGGTTGCCCTTGGTCAAAAACAATATTGCAGGAGCGCTGCCAAGGGTTAACAAAAACGTCCAAACCAGCAACTCTTGAATTATGCATTGCAGCTATGATCCTCATCAGAAGCTAAATAGACTTCAAAAGTGCTGTTTGAAGAGTTTTATTTGGTTCTGAAAGCACTTTCGAAACCCATTTTCCCATGAAAAGCCGTCCTGTTTAAGAGGCAGACGAGCGCAGGCAGGATGTGGATGGCAGCGCTCCGTTAATGGTGAAAAACTTTGTTTAATGACTCAATGATGATAACTTTAACCCGAAACAGTGACACAAAACACTGGCCTCTGCAGTTTTAGAATATCACAGAGGGGATTTTTGTAAGTAATTAAAAATCCAGGTTCCCTCTTTCATTTCACAGCCATTTAGATGCAGAACCGTTCAGTAATTCCACAGTGAAGGGCTGCTCCCCTTTCACAGAAAATCACATTTAGAAAAATAGATGGGATGCTATAAGAGTAACTGGCTTTTCAATAACTTGAGCAAACTGCACAGGCGATCCTTTGATTATCACACTTTTTGCTTTTCATTTTCTCAGAGGATTTCTTTATCAGCTCCTCGTACTTTAAATTCCCTGTGAAAGACATACTTTTGTTTTTGAAATTGGAAAAAGTCTGTCACAGAAATTGCTTGGCTTTCTATCACTTAGAGATAATAATGCATATCATTTTGGAAAATGAAGCCAATGACTGCCATGAAATCAGGCTAAACTAAAAAGAGTATATCACATTATCAGTCTAGGTTTACACAGTGAATTTGGCTCTGCCTGTAACTACATATCAGCAGTAGACCAGTTTCTTACCCATTTTAGGTGTCAGGGCCGTCAGGTCCAGGTGGCTATGCTGGTAGTAGTCTTGGTGGTGGTTTCCTGTTATGAGAGGAGCAAAAGCAAAAGTGTGTCAACATCAGCGGACACAAAGAAAGTCAATTAAAAAAAATCCCTTTTTGACTTTTAGATTTCTCATCAGATTGCATTATTACATAGAAGACGATTCAAAGTTACACATAACTGACCTGACTCAACAGTAGTTCCCATCAAGTCAAAAACATTACACAGCCAAGTTAAACTGAACCAGCCAGCAGCACAGCAATGAGGTATCCAACTCAAATAAAAATAAGATGTTTAAAGCTGGAATTACTGTTATAATACTGTTAATATGCCTGTTTGACAACATGAAAAATGTTAACATGCCTCATGGCTTAAGGGATCCAATTTTTGTTTTTAGGGTTTTTAGGAGACTGAGAATCTGAGAACAAATTTTAATGTTAGCTTGGCTCCTATCGGTCCTATTCAGTGAATTATACAACTATGTTATACAGGCCATCCATAGCTGCTGTGCAATATAAATAACCTTGCTTTGCCTTGACAGTCACTACACTTTATGCATTATCTATGCCGCAGTGTTGAAGTAGTGATAAACTGACCTTTATGAGTTCAGCACTAGTGGCTCTTCTATAATAACGTGACAAATGTTGTTCTCTATTCCAACAGAGTATCAGTCAGCCTTTCCATCCACTCAAGTCAGTATTTGCTATATCCCAAGACATGAAAGCTTTGATTTGTTCAGTGTCTCAAGTGAGCAGTAAACTGCCACTGCTCAGTTATGAGCCTGGATGTGTTTCTTCCATTTGACAGAATCCACTGTTTAGCAGTGCTTTACCAAGATGATTGATTATAGTCACTTTGTCTGGGTACGTGGAAGCGGCTACACCTCGTGGTGATCCATCTTTGCGGCGGGTGTGTCATTTGATGTTGCGCTAATATTGTAATGTGTTGTTTTGTTGGCTATAGAACAAAGCAATATGTTGTGAGACCTCTGTCACTGAGAAGCAATGGGAATTCCAATAAATGAAAAAATTGCCTTTATTCAATTATATCTTTTTTCCCTGAACAACATACAACTCATGGTTATGCAGTTGTGGCTTATTTCCATTTAAATATGTTCATCTATCATTCAATAAGGCAGTAAGAGCACAGCTCTGATAGTTGTGTGGGAGCTCTTTAAGAGGCTTTGAACTGATGACAGTGGCTTCTGCCTTTGTGAAAGATCAGTGCCCGTAGGTCATCGATGCTGATTTGCCAGCGGGAGTTTGTGACATTTCAGACAAATGTTGACTTTTGCTAACATCCTTAATGTGGTGTTGGTGGAATTCCTTTTACATTTAGACTGACAGTCATATTTTGAATGTAAAGGCTTTGAGAGTTAAGTGGTTTTTACTTGGTGCATTGCATCATTATGAAACACGTCTACGGTCCGTCCTCCCTGCAGCTGTACTCTGTTTTCCAGTCACACAGGTTTGATCAAGGGGCCAATTATAGCAGCTATAGAAAACCCAGTTAAATTACCCTTCTATGAACAGGAAATGAAAGCGGTTTTGTACCAAGTAAATAACAACCTTTTACTATCTGAGTAATTGGGGAAACTGCTTTTTCCCCAGAGCAGAAAAACAGACTGCTAGATAAATTTCACACATTAAAATGTACCACAAGTGTTTAACCAAGGTTCAAAAGCTTATCGCCCGGCAAAGATGGTTTCCCTTTGAGGTAATCTCCTCAGAGTATGCATGTGTGTGATCCCTTTATATACATATGAATGATATCGCCAGTATTGTGCAGTAACTCTGGTACTAAACTCAGAACATATCGGAGAAAAACCAAACATATTTTTCTCTCAAGAAGGATGAATTAAAAAAATAGATCTGATCTAGTCCCATGCATGGAGCTCATTCACACCAAACTCAGTCACTCATGAGGCTGGAGTCTCTATTTCTTTAGATGTGTTTGGCATCTCTTATCAAATATATGAAATTTAAAGTCTGTGCCTTCAAATAAACTGACAGCTAAAGAATCCCATTGCATATTAAGAATTACGGGGGATTACCGAATGTAGGTAGGTAACTTGATGCAAATATTATCTATTTTGTTTTTAAAAGTAAGAAGAAAATCTCCCCCCGCGAGAGGACATCAACTGCGTCATGCAAAGCCGAGCCTTTTAGAGATGTCCTCCTTTACCAAAGCCTGAAACCCAGCAGGACGACAACACATTAAAAACTCTAAGGGCTATGCAGTCAGCTGCAACAGCAGTGCACAGATGCACTACAAATGCATTACATAGATAATGCCTAACACTGTTTTACATAAAAAATGTGTCAGTTTAATGCACTACTCAAATATACTGAAACATGTGGGTATAATTAATAGCCTTCTCCCATCTGCAAAGGTATTGCCATTAGTCTATCCAACCACACATCTATCCATCCATCCATTTTCTTCCGCTTATCCAATTCAGGGTCATGGGAGGGTTGGAGCCTATCTCAGCTGCCATAGCGCCGAATGCCGTCAGGTTTTTGGAAAACACTGCAGGGATTTGCTCTCATTTAACCACTGAATGTTGAAGCCTAGCTGACAGTTGATGCTTTTAGCAAAGCTCAGATTCAGATTGGGACTGTGCAGACCAGTCAAGTTCTTCCTTATGGACCCTGGTGTTTAATGCAACTGTCGCCAGAGCAGCATTATTTAAAATGATCTTGTATGAAAACTTCCCTTTACTGGAACTAATGAGCCTTAACAAGAGAAGAGCCTCAGACTAAAGGTAGAATGAGAGAATAATACAGATGAAAGACTTTATTACTGAAGGTACATTTACTCAATATTAAATATGAATACATAAATTGATAAGTAAAATATTAGCACGGCACTCGTTGATGTATTTAACAGCTTCTGAAAACACAAATGTAATTTTTCTTCCACGGCCAGTGGATGCTGTCAGCTCCTCTGCTTGGGTGGGTCTGGGAATGTTTCCTTGTGTTGTATTGACAATCTAGAGTTTATTTCTTTTTTCATTTTCACACATGGCATGGGTGTGGTGTTATTCTACCCCATTATAGAGTGTTACACCCCTCTGCAACCCCTACTCGCCTCGCAGTTGGAGTTTCAGTAAGAGTCTTTGGGGGTTGGGCCAAGGCTTAATTCCCAGTTGTCTATACCTGACAAGGTATGGTCAAAAAAGTATGCCTGAGGTTGGCTTGTGGCAGACACCACTTCATGCCTTCATGCTTTAGGATGTCATTTTTAGTTGAGGTTATTGAGCAATTTAAAATAATACCAGTGTTTCTACAAACTCTTGCGTCAGCCTTCACTTTATGTTTCAGCGTATAAGCCTGGTGGTAACAGCGGCTCTCTTACTTTTCATGACTAGTGTCTTGTGGATTTAGATTTTCCTTCTCTTGTCATTTCAGTGTCTTGCTGTCCTTTGTTTGCATCTTTTTTAATTTGCCATCTCTTGGCAAAAGGAGGAGGAGAAATGGAATACCAGCAAAAGATCACAGACCATTAAAAACAATGTATAAGGAAATGAAAACCAAAGTTAGTTATGTTGCAATAGGTATAGGCTGCTGGGGCATTCCCATGATGCATTGCATGTTTCTTCTTCAGTCACCTTTTTCACTCACTATGTGTTAATAGACCTCTCTGCACTGAATCATACTTGTTATTAATCTCTCACCCCAACCGGTCATGGCAGATGGCCCCCCCTCCCTGAGCCTGGTTTTGGTTCTTCCTGTTAAAAGGGAGTTTTTCCTTCCCACTGTCGCCAAAGTGTTTGGTCATAGGGGGTCATATGATTGTTGAGTTTTTCTTTGGATGTATTATTGTAGGATCTACCTTACAATATAAAGCGCCTTGAGGCGACTGTTGTTGTGATTTGGCGCTGTATAAATAAAATTGAATTGAGTTAAACTGAAAAAGCTTTTGTGAAATAATCGAACCACTGTCCAAGTCTAATCTGCCTTTGATGAATTTATATATGTATAAAAAGTAAAATGTTATAAATGAATCCATCTGTCACTTTAAACAGGAAATTTGGAGGTTTTATCTCCAGCAATCCTCAAACCCATTACAGCACCTGTTATTAAAATGTTAAATGGCAGTCACTCGAGTACGGAATAAAAAAACTGGAGCAAATGTCAGTTTTATCATTCACACAGAGATATTGGCATGTTGAATGCATCAGCATATACTGAAAAAGAACACACCTTCTAGGTGTTAATACATAATGCAGCAGCTCTCACTGTCAGTAAAGTGTGACATGGATTGGCTGTAGTAATTCAGGCAGATCTGTCCCAAATGAACCGAATGCTTCCAGGTTCCAGCGGGTGGACAGAGGGGATCCCACTGTGACCCAGATCCATTTTAAACGCCTCGCTCTTGGGGAAGCTGATGGACAGATGCTGGCTAGTGAGACAGCCCATGCTATGTCATTATGCTGGCAGAGTGTGAAGTACCATGTGGACGTGGTGGGACAGATCACCTCATTTTGCCCTTCTACATATGCATGTGTGACGGAGAGGCATTCAGGATTTTAAGCTCTCGTGTATCTGTGAAAGGAAGCTATGATGGATATATTTACAACTGAATTATTACTAACAGTGTACAATCTGACACAGAGAAATTACATGTGTAAAAAAAAGCATTTCAGAAACATATTGTGTATTTGGCAACTACAAATTTAGTAATGACATATAGTAAATTAAAATAATTCTTCTTATTGTAGCTTTTTGAAATTGAAAAGCAATTTGACTGACCATATAGCGAAACACATGAATAGAGCATTACTTATGACAGCCCACTTGTGTTATTTGTGGATGTTGGTGAAGAAATGCCAGAATCTAACCAAGCTGAAGTGAAAAAAGTGTATACATAGACTGAAAACTCAAATTTAATGTGGCACCAGGCAAGATGAGATGCTTCGGTTATTAAATTGAGTTGTCATGTTTACTGCTCTGCTATACTAATTCTGCAGATGCCATTTATCAGATTTCCTCTACATCCTTAGTCACAGTTGACCTAAAGAAATTACACATTTTAATTAGCAACCTTGGTCAACTTAAAAACCCTAATGTCACTCAACTACCACTACAGTCAACATTTAAATTGCCAGCTGGTTCTTTGCTGTTTTGTCAAAGACAGGAGTGCTTTGACTTTGTACAGAGATACACAAGGTGTTCTTGGGCAGTGGTGTCGTGACACCCCAGGTCATGGCACAAGCAAACCACAGTTCATGGTCACACAAACCTGCCTCTATGTATACTTTAAAACTGGCTTGTTAGTTCTTAGATCCAATATTACAATGACCACTCTTTGTGATGCCAGTGTCTTTTTACAGAAATACAGAATGAGATCAGTAGGAAGATAATGTTGTAACTAGGTATGTCCTTTAGGAGTCACAGGAATCTTTCTCTGTCCATAAATCTCATTATTTGCTTCATCCAGCTTGCTTTAAACCTGGCGGTTGTGTTGCTGGAGACCTGAGTAGGTGTATTTCAGATGCTGAGATCAGTCAGAGCTGTTCTCATACTGTGGCTGAAAGCTGTTACCAATGTTTCCGCTACCTGTTCCACTCTGTGTGTAGGAGGAAGGCCAAAAACTATTTTAATTTTGACATTGTGTCAAATTATTCATTGACATTTTAACTGAGCCTTTTAACCCTAGAATTAACCATTACAAATGAGTGTCTAGTCTAAACCTGAGTCTAACAGTGACCCTAAAACAAACTCTTAATTAGCCTTTAAACCGGATGGAAAAATTGAGTCTCTTACAGCAACATCACACCGATGGCCTAAAACTCAAACCATTTATATAGATAATTATGTTTACTTGCTTTAGTTTCCTGTGACAAATGAGTTTCAGTCACTCATGCTTGAATGCCTTCTCTGCACAGCCACTTTTTTGACAGGCACAGTTTTACATACATTTAATGAGTGGATCCATAAATCTGTCTATTTTTCATAGCAGTTACCTAATCATTGCCAGCATGTGATGTGTTTATGGGAAACTGAGGCAAGTTAGAAAAGACTAACAAGGCAGAACTATTTAAAAGTTCAACAGGCAAAACATCGTTGTGTAAAGTGCAGTTTTTTGATTTTCCCTGGTGCCTCATCCGAAGTGGAAGGAAAAACTGTGTAACCCAAAAAGATGAAAAAAACAAACTAAATTCAAAAAAGTAAATCAAGGCCAAAGGAAACAGGGAGGCGAGAAAAAAGACAGACCTAAGCTTAGAAAACTGAGAAAAGCACGAGGAATGAAAACAGCTGACTCAACAAGAACAAAGCAGAGCGCAGAATCAGAACTATTTAATACTCAGGGCTGAGTGGAGACTGGTGGGGAACGAGACACAGGTGAAGCTATTCAAGACAATCACACGGGGGGAAACTAATAAACAGAATAAAACAGGAAAGAACACCCATACCTGAAACAAGGTGAAACTACACTAAAGAAATGTTAACCTTTAAAATGAACCAGAAAGTAAACAAACGACAATTCAACTCAAACAGGGGAGCAGACATAGAACGATAAGACAGAGGGAGCTAAAACAGCTACCGTACTCTGAAAAACCAAAACACAGAATCAGAAAAATGAAAATGTGAGTCAGTAAGATCACGATCTACTCGAACAAACACATCTTTTAAAAAACCTCAAATGCGTATCTGTGTGTCATCTCAGACTACACTTGTCTAATTAACTGTGATCTCATTCAAAAATATTTCTTTAGAATTTATCAACTGCTAATTTTTAGGTTATGGCACAGGAACGTGTTATCCCATTATTATTGAACTGCTGTCCTTTCCAAGCATAGACAGTATGAACGGTAAAATCGATGCATACCCCGAATAATCCTCCTTTCTGACTCTTGGAGTGACCGTAATCTACAAAACTGACTCAATGTTTTTTAGATATGACCCAAAATGACTGATTGCATCTATAATATTTTCACAAAAGCATTTATAGAGGTCAAGATTGCTACAGGAACAGGCATCATCCCCTGGCAGCCATTAAATGCAGACTTAAGGCACCCTGCTTTAAATCTACACGCCCATCTTCAGTTTTCAGACTTGGAAGTAACATCCATTTTTTATTTCTTTTATTTATCTTTTGTTTCACAACACCAGCTGATGCTGCAAACAATTTGTTCCCTTCTTTCTGTCAGCAAAAAATAAATTACTTGCTACTTATTAATCAGCCATTTTCTTGGAGGACACACATGAAGTTACAAAGAGTTAGACTTCATGAACATTAAGAGGAATGACTTTAGATAAGGCATGCAACGTTCAGTGGTTTATCGGCTGCAGCCCATCTTTGATGAGTTTTGGAAGGTTGTTGCTCATATTTAAAAATTCTCAGTATCATTTTCCACTTTCTGCACTCAGTGTAATTATAGCATTTCTCTGTGCACATGACTTAATCTTATTTCATTCTACAAGTAAACCGCATCTGACTGAAATCATCTCATCCTGTAGAGACCAGGATTTGGAAAAAAAAAAGAAAGAAATCCTTTTACCAGTGACTTACTTTACTGATGACAAATCTGTTAATTTTCCATCTCACATGCTGCTGTAGTGAAAAAGGAAAGTTGCTTCATTTTGCCGGTGTCATAACATTAACACGTCTCCAGAAACGAACAAAAGAGAGCAGCGATCCGTACAGAGTCTCGGAGCCTTACCCAAACGCTGCCATGAGCTTGACCAATGGTGTTTCGGGGAGCACGGCTTCTTGGAGTTTGTGAATTACTAACAAGGATAAGCACAGATTTATCTGATGTCTTCTTCGATATGTCAGAAGTCACATCACACAAAGCTGCCGTTATCCTTGCCGTGAAATAGATGACTCCATGAACCAGAAGGCTGAAAACGGATAGGAAACCTGAAGAATCCAAGTAAGCAGCTGAGGTTGGAACAAATACAGATACAAAAAAAAAAAACAGGCCTGCAACTGGCCAAAAGTGAAACTGATTACTGAAGAACAAATTCACAAACCGTTCCCCCCCAAAGATTTATCAAAAGCTTTCTCCTTCGACTCCTTTTCACATACACTTTTAGTTCGGCTCTGTTTTTCTTGGTTTAGGAGCATCCTTTCCTCCACTGCAGAGAAATCTCTGCTACATCCTCCAGTGTTTTTTGGGGGATCTTTTTGTTAGCTGTTCTCCCTGTTTCAACAAAGCCAGCCCTGTAAACAAATGCTTTTCCCACTTTAGTGTGGAGAAGCTCGACTTGTGTTCACACAGCTCTGACCTTCACACCATCCAACACTTTTGGGATGAACTGGAAACACAATGTCCAGCTTTAATGGAGCAGAAAGTGCAATGCTTTTACAAAAATACACAAAAGTCCTGCTTTAGTGTGAGTGTTTAAAGTGCAGATGTTCCAGGAAAATCCCTTTTAGTAAAAGATCCATGAAGGTTCACGAGGTTCACAGGAGATGCAAACTTAAGTCAGCTATCCGATGCTAATGGATTATAATAGAAATATATAATATGTGCAGCTTTTGATATTTGGAAAGCAGACTGACCTTTTCACTCCCCACAGGGGATAGACACCGAACTCTGGACACCACAGCTGTGATACTAACTCCTTCTTTGCTGGGTGGTAGTCCCACAGCGTTGACACTGGACGAATTGAAGTTAGCGGCATCATGAAATCACTGACGACTTATGTTTAATAAAAGTCTGTATGCAAACTAAAAACGAGAACCTGATCTGTCGTTCAATGTCTGACCTCATTAAAAAGAACGAGAATGTGCACATATCGTTAATGATTCTGCCGAAAGATTTCTTTTTATTAGAACTTTTTCTTTGCATCAGTGTCCTTTCACAAGCAAGAATGCCTACACCTCTGCATTCATTTCAGAGGAGCTCTCATTAAATGACCACATTTAATGAGAGCTCTAATTAATGAGCAATGCTGAATTTCTGTTCTAGCGTCTTCTGTCTGTGGAAAGTTAGGCAGGCTGTAGGGGAGGAACGGACAGCATGGACAAGCTGCTCAGTATTAAAGGAAAACCCCAGAACTCTGTGAATATACACAAACACATGTGCTCATCGCTTCAGATGAAACTATATTCTGTGCTTTAAATCAGCGTCTCCTGAAAGATGTTGTTTTTTTATGCAGTGCTATTATTAGTTAAAATACAGCTGTCACTGTCAGACTCACAGACTGTATGTAAAAGATGGACGTAACCACTGTCCCTAGCTAATTTCTATTTGTTGTTTTATACCAGGTGTAATAATCGAGTGATGGTACTGACTGTGAGACTGAGACACACTGCAGACTCATAGGCTAGCAACCTGTCTACCATAACCTGCTTTATCCTTCAAACCAGTGACTGAGACCAGTAAAGTGTTAACAGAGGACTGTAACCGAGTGAACCAAATGCTATCTTTCCCACAGACTTGTGATGTTTCCCCCTGGTGGTCATTAGAAGGAATGTAGTTTTAAGCCACTTCTGCACTGGCTTCACTTTTCAGAAGGTCCATCGATCTTTTAATTGGTGAGACCTGATTACTAGTATTTTGTCAGATTTTAAGCAAATCCCTATGGCTAAGTTCTAAAAATGTAACTCTGCATATACCGCACCTATTTTCTTCTGTGGTTTTAGAATAACATTCGATACCCTCACATATTTTTCTGTGTCCAGCTACTTTTGGATGTACCATGTATCAAAATAAAAAAAAGTAGTTATATTTGTAACAAACATCCTGCTCGGTGCAGCTCTTCTGTTCAGTTGTTGTTGTTTTACCAGCTTTAGCTTGAACTTTTTGGACCACTGCTTTTTGCTGCTTTTTATTTTTTTAATGCCAAAGAGGATGTTTACAGATTTTTGGTGTGTAACCAAGACAGATTATAGCTCAAGCAAAAACCTGAATTTAATAAAGCTCATGGCATGAACAGAAGCAAATGAGTAAAAACTCGCAAAGCGTTTTAATTCTCATTATAGATGTAAAGGAAATCATTGATGTAAAGGAAAGACAGGAGAGTATTCAAAAAACAAATTATCCAGTAAGTTATTTTCCATAATTGCGCTCCGTGTTTTCCCGTAATTACATCGGTCGTTTGGCACAGAGCAACTGTTGATAAGCAGGCTGATGAAACGATGAAATGAAGGAGAAATAGGCAGGTTTTGTCAAGACACCACAAACTGGAAAATTGCAACTGGGATCTTTTAATGACTTTGTAATTATGAGGCAGCCTCATCTGCTCGTTGGCATTTAACAGAGAGCTCACAGAATACTAAAATTAAATGTTTACGTCTTTTGTTTCAGTTTGGGAATGCATTTCGTTTTAGTTACAGCTAATTGGAGTTAGTGCAAGTTTAGACTTTTATCAGTGACGACTGCACAGTCAGGCGTCACACAAGCTTCAGAGTGAACTAGAAAATTGCTCTGAACAAACAGCTGAAGAATGCTCTTTGTTTAGTCTCTGATGTGCACTTCAACACGCCGAAAACGGAGGAGTGCAGTCACTGTTTCCAGTGATTTAGTATGTTTTTAGCTGTTTTTCAGTTGTGCTCACAGTTCTGACAGATCTTGGTGTGTTTTCAAAGAGCTCTCCCTCCTTGCTGAAAAGAACAGACTGGAGAACCGAGACGGCTGTCTTGGCCATTACATGACGGCTTCCCACCAGGGGCCCGTGAGGCCGAGGATCTTTGTTTCTCCAGTATCGATTAGGGATTGTGTGTCACAGCTCTTGGATGCATCATGTGCTCCTGACATGCTTTTTCCAGTCAAGAGGAGTTGTTTTTCCCCTCGCCTCCTGTGACCTTGTGACTTTTTAACAGAAAGAAGAAAATACCTGCAGACCCTGCAGGGCAAATAGCAGTAACACATAGGAGTGGAGGGACGAATCTAAGCTGTGTTTTTGCACAATATTTCCTTCTGTGCCAAGGTTGTGCTCCCATTCAGGGAATGTGTCTGTAATTTGCATTTTGTGGGATATATATATATTTTTATTTTAAAACCCTTATAGTCCCACACGTGGGAAATTTGTAGTTCTCTGCATTTTAACCCAAACACTCAGTGAAACAATGGGCAGCTACCAAATCCAGTGTCCGAATGTGAGGAATCAAGGCTCTTCAGTAAGACGCTCTCCCATCTCTGTTCTACTTATCATATAACAAATCATAAATAAGTTAAATAATTTTCAGACGAGGCACTTAAAGTGTGAGCTGTAGCAAACGAAGAGGGGCTGGAAGACTGGAGGAGGTGTCTGGGGACAGGGAGGCCTTCTTAGATCGCTGTCCTGTGAGACTCGGACTCTGATAAGGGTCAGAAAATGGATAGGAAGTGACAAACGAAATTAAACTTAAATCACAAATTCTCAGTTGTCTGTTCATCACTGTTGTGATGAAAGGTTGGGTTGGTCAGCAGAAGGTATCCATGTTTCAGTTTGCAGCATGCTGAAGGTTGGGAATAGGTGCTTTATTATCTACTGGAAGATGATACGATGAGACATCTGCATTTTAAGATACCCAACAGAGAGAAAAATCATTCATGTAGCATTATTAAGTTTTATACTATCTCCCTATTTTTAGCTCTGTTTTTGGTCCCCTCCATCTTCTGATGCAGTACCTGATTCTTTAGCTGCTATATGCTGCTCTATGGTCACCAGTTTAGTGCTGTGCATTTCGACTGCAATGAGCTTTTAGAGGTTTTGCTCAGAAAACAGAGTTAATTAATTATACTCAAGGATGCTCTTCAACGGGTCACTATAGTTTAACATTTAAAAGTTCACATGATTTCAACCATTGCTAATATCTGTTAATATTCACACTTTACATTTTTTCTCTGACGTGATATAAATGTTGTGTCAGAGGGAAAAAAAACCTTGAGTATATGAATGTATTTTCTACACTAGCATTGCGAGACTTTTACTCTGCATATATGTTAGCCCATTTATTAAGTAGCATCAGTGTCTTGCCATTTACTGACTACTAAGATGATCTTTTTTCCGGAGGCTTCAGTGTAAGTGGGTGTTATTTTACAGCCTTTCTGGCTCGCTGCATGTCTTTGAGTTGCTTTGTCTCCTTCACACTTCTGTCACATTCACAGAATTAAAGCAACAAGCGCCTGTTCCTCCGCTGCCTCCTGAGTAATGTGTGATGATTACAACAGATAATTACATCTATTTACATATAAATGTGATTGATATTTTTCCTACAGAGCTTCAGCTTCTTTAAGCTGCTGCCGGAGACGTTTGGCACTGATCTTGTTATAATCTATCCATAATATTTGGATCCTCCATCTGAAGTTACCTAATTAAATGATCATTCGCGACAAGTAAACAATTGGAGATGATGACGCTAATTAATGACGGCGCAACGCTGTGAGGCCGTATGTGTGGAGAGACGCTACTATGGCATCTCACGGTGTTTATTCGAAGACTTGTGATTATAAGGAGTCAGATGTTGTGTTTTCTCAGTTGCGTACTCAGAGTGACTGCAGAGGCCACAGGCTTAATTGATGAGGTGCTGTCATCCACAATATCGACCACCCTCATAAGAATCTCAAATGAACACTCGAGCGATAATGCCAGCACTCGTTAAAATCTGAGCGCAGTGGGACTTTCGGAAATGTCAAGACAAACCCAAATGGTTTCAAAACAGGAGGACCTTTTAAAATAGATGCCACAAACCCCGTTTTCATAACAACGAGCAACAATATCTTGATTGTGCATTCATAATTTTCAGATCAAAATTCAGTTCCGTCTCCCTGCTGTGCTTTTTAATTTTCACCGGCCCTGCCTGAAGAGACCATTTGCTCACCCTGTGCAGCCTTGTGTCAAACATGCCCTGCAGTCAGGTCATGCCTCAACAGGTACATAGTCAGATTACTTATTAAAACTTTGGCTTTAAGCCCAAAAGGTCGGCAGCTTGCCAGTTGGCTGCAGGAGCAAAATGTGGCTGGCAGGAGGTTTGACCTCGGGTCAAAATGATCCTTGATTTCCTTTGACATACTGTAGTAATTCTGACACACTTAGAAACTTTCACTCAGGAGCTGCTGAGGATCTCAGTGTACCAGTACAGTTTGGTGCACACAATCCTCGCACTATTTACAGAAAAGCTGTCGTTACAAAGTTTAGGTGTCATATATCTCAGTCAGTTTATGAAGCTGACAGTTTTTCCTTGCAAGCTTACAAACACTGACTGCAAGGAAAATGTATATTCCCTGACTGGGTCATGGGTGGTTGCTGGATGCCACCGGTGATATTGGTTGAAAAGAAGCATAAAGTGCTGCACCAAGTCGACATTTTACTCGCAAACTACTGGTGATCGTGACATGATGTACTAGTGACCAAAGCAATTCCCAGGAGGTTTTTGGTGAAGCTAATTTCACATGGTGACAGCTAGCAACCTCCAGCAGCCACTCACCAACCAGTGAGGGAATGCACACATTTCCATAGCAGCTGGAGCTTTCCAGGGAATCACTGACTGGTTTCCAGGCCTGCATGACTCAACGGGTCAAGCAAAATAATGACAACAGGCCTGTATCTGACAGCTGCTGGTGGTATGGGACATTTAATAAAACCCAGTACATCCTGAGCTTTGATATTTGAAGACTACACCAGTAATTTGCATGCCTCACTAAGCTATATACCTTGAAAATGAATTTAAAGTCCTTGAACATTCAAGATGAATATAAGCCACACATGACAACAAAGAACGTGGTTCACTTCTCAGACTCTCTCACAGTGTAACTAACACCGCTTTATTTAAAGCAAGCAAGGTGAACTTCGCTGACCTTAACTCCTGATGCCCTAGGCTGTGTTTTGTAATTTCATTTATCAGTAACATCTCCACAACTGTAAGGCCAAACTGAATACATTCAGTGCCCCCGCACCGTCACCTGGAAAGAGCGAGATATGTGGAAGTCCAGCAGAAATACAGTTTAACTTCAGCACCATCAAAATTCTAATCAAAATTCAAAACAGTGACTTTTTATGATGAGCCTGTGGCACTGTTGCATCTATCAAGTCTCAACTTGACCAAATCTGATGCAAAATGACAGCAGTGGCATATCCATGTTATCCATTAGTGTTAGTATTAGGCAAACTCAACCCTTGTTAAAAAATTCAGGGTTTCTGTTTTAGTAATTGACAGGGTCCCGTGTGCAGGAATGACACAGTGTGAAAGGCTCAAACAAAGAGGTAAATAAACCCAACCATCTACAAAAGTGACCAGCTTGTGTTTTTTACACCTGCCATGACGATCAATATCTGTGGTGTAATGTGTATTTTTACTATATTTTTGTCTTCTTTAGTGGATACGTTCTCAGGTTTTGAGATATGTGAATATATAACTCTTGGCCAAATCTGGTCCTTTTCTAAGTAATCCAGCTAGTATATATATATGACTTTATTCCCAGCCTAAACACACATGTACCTCCACTGAAGCTGAAGCTAACAGCCTAGCTAACACAGAAAGTAAGAAAAAAAAAAAACTGATGCTGAAGGTTAACAATTTAAGCTAAATGTCTTACATATTTACTGAGTGTAGAGTGAGGCCCAACCACAAGATCATTCATCTGAGAACAGAATTATGAATCAATATAATAGTGAAGATATGGAGTCAGAGAGGAAACGGAGGCTTTGGAAATTTGCTGAACTGAAAAGAAGCATGCATCTCTGGACAGAAGCATCTTTGTCACGGCTGCATGTGTTTGAGGTGCGGACCCAAAAGCAGACACGGGAGAGTAAACTCTATAACACAAGGAGAGACATTTATTTGACTGAAAATACATGAACATAAAAACAAGACAAAGCGAGCTGAGGGAAAAAACTAAACTAAACCCTAAATTGGGAATAAACTAAGATTAACTATACAAACTGTGACAAGATAGCATGAATCTGAAAAGGTGTATGAGGAACTATGACGTGGGGGAAAAACATGAACATGCACCTTAGCAGAAAATATGAAATCAATCTGAAACGTAGAGTGACGCAATACAAGACAACCAGACTACCCGACACTGAACAGAGGAAGACAGAGGACTTAAATACACAGAAGGGTAATGAGGGAAGTAGAAACACCCGGGGAAACACAGCTGACACAAATGAACCTGACGCCACAGGGGAAGCAAATCTAAACACACTGAACATGGAAACACAAGACTTTCAAAATAAAACAGGAAACATGGAGAGACGTTGACATGATAACACAAGCTGGACAACATGAAACACGCAGACAAGAAACACATGACAGACTGACACAGAAGACAGGAAAAGACTCAAACCAGGAGACATAGATGAAACAAAAACTAGAATAAAACTTATACTGAGTATTTCGAAATGAACAGATCGGACCAATCAGACCACTGCATGTTGCAACAGGTGCGCTGTAGCTCAAAACATGCACTGGTACTTAATATACAGTAATATACAAACAGAAAAATGATACTGTTATACGTCAGACACACATCCAGACATCGCTGTGGGTCGATCAGCTCTCTGAAATTATTCCTCTGCTTCCTCAGATGAGGTACGAATTATGTCCAGCTGCTTCCTCCTCATGGGAAGAGGATAAACCCAGAATCAGTTTCTTCCTTTTCCTTTTCACAGAAACATTAGGGCCAGCTCATCATTGCTTGATATTGATTGACTTTTTCCCCCAGTTCATGTTGATGTTTTTATGTGTTACACGAAAAGTTTGTGTCACTTTTTTGCAACTCACTCGGTGTGTAATGGCCTTAAGACTATACGGTAACCATCCATCCATTGATATTTTAAAAGAACAAAATTATATGTTTCCAAAGGCACATTTCAAGTCCTGTTGGCGGGTTTAATGTATAAATTACACATACAAGTTGGATGTACTGTCACCTATTAGTTTGTGATGTCCTGTTTTGAAGCCTCAGGCTGAAGATTGTCATGACTGATATTTTAACGTCAGGCGTGACAGTTGTGGAGTGGATCTTACAGAAAAACTGAGGGTCACTGCGCACCCACTTAACAGCCCAGGCTGTCCTGCCTTAAAGCAGAGCCCGTTTTATAATCCATTTGACTGTAAATATGAACATTCAAAATGAACATCATTCCCACTGATGCCAATTTTCAATTTTCAGATGGCTACAACTTTGGGAGATTTCTCAGCAATGACACATTTCTCAGCACCAAAATGAAATGAATACATTATGTTCAAATATATAATATTTGTCAAATATAAATATATGGAGAACATGATGACTGATATCCAAAACCATCAGTTTTATCAATTTCATGAGTGGAAAACCCGATTATGTACTTTCTGAATCCACTGTATCGCCCGCTTCCAGGTTTCCTCAGTGTTTGTATAACCTTAGCCTGTACCCTGTAATTTTGCCACTACTACAAAGGTAAACATATGGCATTAACAATTTGACAATTACAGTGGCAAGTAACAACACGGCAGTCCTTTTATGAAGCAAGTTAATTGACTATTTTCTTAGGGAGGTCTTTTTATGCTCTGTGTCTCCACAGCGTTTGGTTGTCTACCCCACGCTCAAAGCACCCCCTGTGGTGCTGACTGCAGGAGTGACTACTAATTAGACAACAGGAAGGATGTGTACAGCAAAATGGTATCGCTATATAACTTGACTTTAAAAACTGCTTATTTGTGTGTCTTTTCTCATGCATAATCTTTTGCTTGAAATATGATCCTGACCTGAGGCAGGTGTCAAATATACAAAAGGAAATGAAAACTCATCAGCTACAATGTTGCTACCTATCAGCACAGAAATAAGCCAGGTGAAACATCCCAGAAGTCCCCCCAAAAATACACAACTAAGAGAAGATTCCCGGGGAATCAAAGTACTTTTCTACCCAAAATCTGAAAGGCTGAATTTCAAAAGGCTGAGATCAGATAAGAAGTAAAGGAAACAAGGGAAGAAAAGGAGCAGGTGAGAGGCTGGAGATGAAAGGAAGGATTGAAAGAGAATGAATGTCTATGAAAGTTTGTGTCAGAGCTTTTGAAGAGATGTCTGGTTCTTACAAAAGGAAGGGTCAGTGAACAGATAAGGGTAGAATGGGTGGTCTGCCATATGCACAGGTGAAGAAATCCCACACTGCCAAACAAAAGAGAATGGAAAACACGGGTGAGAGCGAAGGATGGACGCAACCCTCCAAGGGATGCAAGACATTTTCTGACCTAGGCAATATCAAAGAGGTGAAGATGAAGAAAGGTAAAACAGAGCAGGACCTTGATGTGTTGCTCTTTCTGTTCAAACTGGAGAAATGATGCTAGAATTTGCTCATATTGTTTTTCTTTCGTGGAAATTCACAGATAAAGGTGCGGCATAGATGTACTTAAAGGGTGTGTTTGGTGTTTATGCCATGGCTAATGCACTGCTGTGGTCCTACACTAGGTTTTCTTTTATCTAGTGAGCTTTGTAAATTGGGTAAAGACCCCTCAATTAGTCCTTACAAAGAAAATTTAGCTACATAAAAGGAAAAAATGATATCTTTCCTAACCTATGGTGACAAAGAGGATGATTTGATCAATAACCAGTGCAAAAACCCAGATGTTCTCAATACAATGATGGAGACAAGCCTCACATTTCTAAATACATTTTAAGCAAAACCTCAAATAAGTTGAGTGGCTCTCATTTCTTCTTTTAGTCACCAAATCGATCAGACACCAGATCCATCTGCAAAGGCTTGTTTTCCCGAGCGGTAGTAAATGAAAAACATCTATGCCTCCCTCTGTAGTGACATTTGCAAAACCATTACTAAGCCTCGCTGCCCTCAACCTCCTACCCTTACAAACAGCTACTCGCTTTGTCCAGTTTAATACCTTAAATGTAGAGTCAACGCAACAGTTTCCGCCTTAAGTAACCTTAACAATGGACCCTGCTCTTTTTGCAGAAAGCCAAGTGTGCAGTCGCACAGAAGCAAGACACGATAAGCACGAGGGTATCCATTCAAGGATGGAAATTAAGAGAAAAATAAAGTCAAGCGACAGTTTGTAAGACTGATTTGCATTGTGCCTTCAGGTGTCTTGAGGGGTGTAAATGAAATTTCTGCAACCTCGTGTCGTCTATCTGAAGACTCCTGCTGTCAGTGAGCCTCCACCAGCCACATTTTGATCTTTGCTTTTATGTCTCTCAATGCTTTGTCTTGCCTCTAACCAAACATGTGTTTTAATTAGACTCAGAAAGAAGCCGCTTCACTTTTCATTTGTTTTTTTTTCTCTTTAAAAACTTGAACTTAAAATATATTATTTACTCAGAGAGAAGATTGCATTAGCAGAGGCAAAGATTTCTTTATGTGTTTACTGCAAATACGGGCCTGTGGATAACACAGCGTGACGATCGCACAGACAGCACTTTATTTATATATATATGTATTAAAAAAAAACAGGAAATTGCATTTTGAGGGCCTGAAAACTAAATAAAAACTGAAACAAGACAAAAGTGAGAGATGAAAAGGCTCGAGGAATTGGGGTGTAAAGGAGTTTAAAAACACACGCGCACACGCACGCACGCACGCACACACACACACACACACACACGTCTGTGAATATGGGAACAAACAACGTCCAGGCGCTTCCCACAAGACAGAGTGATGCACTAACAAGCTCTCAGAGTGCCTCGTTTTTCCACCTCTTGCTGTTTCTGTTCATTTTGGGTGCCAGACACATCTGTCTGCGAGCTTGCAAAGGTTATGACTGCTCGGAGATGAAATCCTGGTGGGCATTGCATGACTGGAATCCACATAGAGATTCAGGTGTCTGTCAGTGTCTGCTGTTGCTCCTGACAAGCAAGCCTAATAACAAAACAAGAGCTTTGGAGGCGTGAGAGCTGCTGATGATAAACGAGTGTGTTCAAATCCGGGTGGAGGCACCATTGCGCTGCACCACAGAGCAAAATATATCAAGCATAAATCAGAGTGTCTGCAGGGGATTGATTAGTTGATACTAATGAACTCCTGCCAATGCCTTGCATTTTAAACTGCTCCATGATGAAGGTCGCTGCTATGACTGAGCAGCAGGATATTTCATTTTAGCTTGAAACTATTTCAGCTCTTGGAAAAAGTACAATTTAGTGAACTTCAAGTCTGCTTTGAATGGTTTGGGCAGGAGGAAACCTAACACTAGACCGCACAGCTTGTAAAACGGTGTGGAGAATACCCTTTTTCTGCTTCAACGTGATGGTAGTCCAGGTGCCAAAAACCAGGTCTGTAAGTTTGATGTGGACAGTTAACTATTCCACACAAACGTCTGACCACAGACAGGTGAACTGTAACCCACGCTTCAGGTCACTATTGCTTTCGTGGCTAAATGGGAGCTGAAAGAGTCCAACAACTGGAGGAAACCCTGACTGCGTTTATAATAACACATTACTGTGGACTTATCATGCTTTCCTTATGTACTGTCATATAAACAGCAGTGAATTATATTATTTTGGCCAAAGTTTCAAATAATGAGCTCGGTATATGTAAAAATCACCCATGGGAGGTTCAGACTGCCCCACATACTCAGTTTTTACCCTCCAGCCATGAATGCTTATGGAGTGTTGTTGTCACCCTGCCAGGTGGGCGAGGTGGATACTCAAATTTGTGAATGTGATAACTCGAGAACTAAGGAGTTTCAAATTGATACCACAGGTGTATCTACTAAAAATCTCTAATGAGTTCAAATCTCAGTGACCTCTCAGTGACCAGACTACAACCAGTTGGCAACCAGCTGAGCCGAGTTCTTTGTTGCAAACAGACGTGTTGCATATGAGTTGCAGTGATTGACAACCGCTCATTTTTGTTACTTGCAAGGAGTTTGCTGTATTATTTTTACTTTAGTGTACCTGAGCCATTAAAAGGAGGGTGACCTTAACGGGAGACAAGATTGTTTCAGACAAGGCCCAGTGGAGAATCATACAATCAATCATATCATCTAAGAATAAAAATATGGTGGTAAGCATGAAAATCATAGCTTTTGATTTCAAGTTAGCAGATGTTTTTATAAAATTCTGTAAATTCTTACAAAGTATGACTCAAACTAAAGCAGAGACTAATTTTATCTAATTAAGTGAGTGTCTACAGCCAAAGGTGTCTGACAAATCAATAAGACTGACGGATTTCAAGCAGCTGAAGGTGGAGATTTAAACGCGGTCATAAAGAGGTCTCCACCAACTTGCCAGAAATGCTGATCAGCACCGTGTGAAATAGAGGCTCCATTATGAAGCGGTAGGCACGTCCCCTTTATTGCTGACAGGGTAGGAAACCTATCATCATCTCTGCAGATTAAAATAATCAAGCACAAACATTTTAGAGTTCGTCATTATTTCCTAGTGTGCAGTTTGTGATGAATGAAATCCAACTGGAGATCATCGTGCGAGTGAGAAGTTGCTACACCAGGTTGTGGAGAGAGGCACAAATAACACGTCGCAGAGTGAAATGTGTTTCCAAATAATATTCAGCTAATTATATTTCTCTGAAAGTTGAGCAAAAGCCATTAAAATGATTTCATTGCTGTTTGAGTGGAGCATTACTGAAATTGCCTTCATGTGAAGAACATAAAGACATAAAAATGGCTATAAGAAAAAAAAAGTAGAGAGCCACTGCTGGGTCACGTCATTACATCCAGGTTTCACTGCTCAGCTCCACTCGACCGAATATCATTTTCACTAGCTGGGCCCACGTCCTCATTTTTGGTTTGACGGCGTTTTAGTAGGTAAAGGTGAATGACATGGAGATGAATTAAGCTGCGGTTTGGGGAAGGCCTCGAAGGGGACTGGCGGCGGCTCCCGGGCCTGGCAGATCCCCATGTACTAAATAGAAGTGAAGAAGTTAAAGAATTGAAAAGGGGAGGGAGGGTGGGGCACATAAACGAGAATGAACAGCTTGTAGAACTGGGGGAACCTATATAGATGAGAACCGGAAGGAGCGTGTTTGGAGGCGTGGTCCCGCTCCTGAAATTCAGATATATAATCTCCAATTTTTCCACAAAATCAACTCGTCAAACACAACTGAACTCATACATGGTCCACATCAAGAGGAAACCAGATTTTCTGCATGCATATTACAGGTCAGTGGAGAGGGATTACAGTTAGGAAGGAAGGGAGGAAGGAGGGATGAAGACGGCCAGAAAAGAAGGAATGAAAAAAGGAAGAAAGTTGGGACAAAACAAATGAAGGAGGTGAAAGGGAGAAGTGAAAGGCAAAAGACCAAAAAGAAGGAAGGAAGAGAGAAAGGAAATAAACAGGCCAGACAAGAAAGAACAAATAAACGGAAGAAGAAGGAAGCAATAAACGAAGGAAGGATGGCAGAAAAGAAAAGTGTAAGATGAAGGAAAGACAAGAAGGGAGAACCAGTGTAGGGAGCAAGGAACGAACAAAGGAAAACAAGGGAAAAGGAATGAAGGAAGGGGAAATGAACAAATGAAGGAAGGGGAAGAAAGGAAAGAAGACACAAAGAAGTGAAGCGAGGAAAACTGCAAAGAAGTGAGGAATGAACTCAATAAATGGAAGGAAGAAGCTAAAAAATGCGAGTAAGAAAGGAAAAGAGCTAAGAAGGAAATCATCAGCTGTATCAAGTAATCACTGCTTAAGACTGAATGACCAATAAATCAATAGTGGTCATGGTAAACAAGTAGATGTGTGACTCTCAAACAATCAAATAATTAAGGGAAAAAATCTCAAAAGAATTTGACATTTAATCTTTTATAATCTTTAAAGTCGTGGCGAGAAAGTGCCACACGGACCCACACAGGCCCCGTCCCAGAAAGACAAACGTCTTCATGTTCCACACGAAACAAGTGCATCACAGGGACAAACAAGGTTTCCCCTGCAAAACCATCGCAGCGAGCAAAAAACAGACACTGAGGGGAACTGTGGGCATCAGCGGAACGAGCCTGTCCAGGCTGTCATAATCCACACAGCGCAAAACTGTCAGGACTTACAGTTCAGAATAACGACCCAAAATCTGCGGTACGCAAAGACTTGAACAGTCAGGGGAAAAAAATCACACAAGCAGATGAAAGACAACAGGGAAGATTCAGGAGGGAGAAGGAGTAGAGACTCTGACCAGACATACACTGAGGGACTAAATACAGACACCAGGAGGAGGAGGGTCATGTCGAACAGATGAACTAAAGAGCTGGGAAGAGAACAATGGAGACGAGGCCAAAGGAAATCCAGACCAGACTGAGAGAGAAAACACTGAGATGGACATGGAGGCGAACACAGTAGGCGCAGAACGTGACACTTTGGGGTATCCAGTGGATACAAGGGACCCTGATAAAACATGTGCTGCACTCGTGAGGAGTTGGAGGTGTTATCCCTTACAGCACTGACACCAAAGGACACCTTGTACACATATCTGGGACGCCAGCAGCTCTGACAATAATTAAATGAGAACAGTCTCATTTCCTACCAACAACTTCCAACATGTTTGAAACCGATGCTTATCCGTCTCCATTACTTGAACAATATGACAATCTCGCTGCCTACACGCAACCCAACCTTTACCTATACAAGCTGGATGACCTATTTGCCGTTTGATGGCTCGTTGGAGCGGCTTTTACAATACACCAGGAAACCCATCCCATTTCTAACATGCAGTTCCTAATTCATTATAACAATGGTGTGTAAATTACCTCGGGCTCCTTCCTGTGGTCTGACACTGAAGAATGCTTCAAGAGGAAAACAGCTGAACTTGAAAAGGAGATAAGGGCAAATGAACCCGTGTGGGAAGTCTTAAAATACCCCCTTAAATAGGGCAGCGCAAGAGGCTCGGGGTGTAGCACGCTGTACGGCGAGCCCGTCCACGCAGACGGGACACGAGTTACATAAACCGACACGAGACACCGCGGGATCCAGCTAACTGGAGCTCCTGATAATGAAAAGGAGTGTTGAGGGCCCTGCGAGTGATCGGGACCGAAATGTCACCTGCTGCACGGCGACCCAGATGACTGCGTAGGTACGGCACCCAGCCGGGGATTAACTCCAGAACTTATACTTTGAATTTCAGCTCTGCCAGCGAAGCAACTTGTACAACTGGGGTGTTCTAAAACAAATGAAAGGAGCAGAGGTGGTTAAAGATTCATAGGCTCTATATTCACAGCCATCCGTTTCACTGATGAGGTGCATAGTGAGGGATTAGGGAGGCCTTGCATATTGTTAAAAGTAAATTGGTGCCTTTCAAATCTCGCAGCATTGCCCAGTCTGTCCTGCACATATAATGAATTCTAGTAATGAACCGGCCTTATACAGGAGCTGTAAAGCGTTGTACTATGCAGACCACATTTGTCACCATTACAGTCAATATTTGGTGACTGCCACAAGATGAATGTTGCCCTGGGGAACAATGAAAGAAGCCTGGTCTAATCTAAAGTGAGTCATGATAGTCTCTTTGGCTCCTGCAGGCACAGGTAATGGTCGGCATTATACAATGCAACACCAGCTATTTTCTATCCCTTTCCTTTGATTCGTCTCTGTATGTATCACACTCTGAAAGCATTATTGTTAGTTCGAGGAAACAAAAAGTAAAAGGATTAAGGCAATTATACAACAAAAAGATGTAAAAAGAAAAGCTGAAATGGAACAGGTATGTTTTATTTCTGAGTCGAGGCAGCACTGACCCAAATATTAGAGGTACAATCACCTCATTTTCTATTTGCGCCGGCTGTCTCTGGTGACCGAGCTTAACATGGAATCAATTCAACTAATTGGAGACTTCAAATGGAATTGTTCTTGCCCAGCATCTGAATCATTGCCAACAGCTCCTCATTCAGACGGTGAAAAACAAACAATAGTGTTACTTCTATTAACTCTGTCTTCAATTAACTTCTTAAGCTCTCAGTTGTGTCTTTAAAATTCCCCGGGAATAATATTTAAATTAAGGGGTTGGTTGTAATCTCAGGTTTCTTTCCTCCCTATTAAACTATTGGCAGCGCCGTGACAATAAAGGTATTTATGTAGGTCATAACCAGACAAAGTGATTGCGCTTTGATTCTACCCAAACGTACATGTTCAGTGTCAGTTTCTGCATTCATGTGTGGCCAAAGAAAAATCTGACACAAAGCAGGTGCTGCACCTTCACACGCGTAGACTCAGTGTTTTAACCTACTTCCACTTTAGGCCAGCTCATTGGGACCGGCGCTTAATGTGGCAGACTCTTCACATGGATGCATGAAGTTAAAGCTTGTATGGCGATTTTGTAGGAAGTCGATTGAAGCTGACCTAAGTGCAAATGATCTCTTTGGTCCAGGTGTTAGTCCCTTGTCAGCACTCCCACACCAGCCTTGCAGTGGGAGTTCACGAGTCTTAAAGGTAAATTGAGGTTAATTTTGTAATTGTCTCACCTGAGCGAGAGTGAAAAAAGGCGTGACTGAGTGGCTTTGTGATGGTCGATAAATCTTTATAAATCTTTAAATCTTTGTTTTTAAAAAGAGGTTTTTTTCAGCCTCTACACATCCAAAGTTAAAACTACAGTCTTTATTTTCTGTTGTAGCTCATTAGCCATGTGACACCGTGTGCTGGTTTATAGATCGTGATTCTTTCAGTCCATGTTCCCTCTGTTCGCTCCAGGCAACCAGCCCCAGCATTGCATTACAATCAGTGCAATTCTTAGTTTTCTGAAGCATTCACAGGTTCACTGGAATTACTAACAGTTAATTCAGCGTACATTTAATGTTTCTAATTTTCCAAACATTTAAATACAAATCAAAATGGGTTCAAGTTGTAGTCAACAACGTGTGGGATCACAACTGTCAACTCCGTTTTGTCTTTTCTTGAAGGAACTTGCAATCACGACTGCCCTCTGACAAATAATTTCTCCAGTACGTCCATCACGAGCATCTTCTTCTATGTTTTCACTGAAGGTTTACAGGGGTACTGTCACACCGAGTGAAATCCAGGATCAGTCACATTTCTGATAAACCCAGGGTCATTTATAAACATGTCTAGAAATCAAGTGTTAGATTCGCAATTGTATTAAATCAAACGTCTGTGGTCCTTAAAAAAAGTCTAGTTCATGCCATTTCCATTAAACCCAGAGGTGTTTTCTCACAATGCATTTCACATTTTCAGCCACTTAGCCTCTCCGCAGACGACAGCATCTTGCTCAGCTATTCTACCTGGATTTTCCCCCCCACTGCCGGGACAAACAGCCTAAAACTATCTGACCGTAAAACCTTTATTTTCTGCAGCGGTGTTAAGGGAACCATGCTCACCTCCCCACTTTTGTTTTTACTCCTAAGTCCTTCAGCTTCATAAGAATCCAGCTTGTCAGCTGACAGACTGACAGAGTGCCTCGGGGCCACCCTGCATCTCCAGCCAGGCTGGGACATTAGCATGCGCACAGAGTTTCAAGCTTGTGTCCGTATCACACTGTGTGTGTGCGTCACATCAAACCTCCTCCTTCAGTTCTACACGCTACACAGTTACAAAAATACGAGTCGCCATGGTTACAAAATATAGCCCAGCATACGATCTGTAAAAGAAGCATTCGTTAACATTTTGTTATGGAAAATTTAAATGAATTAAATATGAATTAAAATATCTTTTAGATGTGGGCCACAACATTGACAAACCCTCAGTTATTACTCACGCCTGCACTTCCCTTCAGCTCTGTGGAGCATTTCAGTGTTTGTTGTGTAGGTTTTGTGGCCCAGTCTTACATGCAGCATACACGAAAATTAAAGCATATGACTTATATTAAAAAAAGCCAAGGAGAAAGTTTTGTGTTGTGTGACCAAAGACTTGAGCTTTTTCAGTGAACTGGATGCATAAGTGATGGCAAAAATATTTAGCAAATTCCTGCAACATAGTCAATAAAATCTGTTTTTTTTAACTGTAAAATGCATTGCATTAATAAATCATCTCATTTTTTACTACTACTAAATTTTATTAATAACAATCATGATGTTATTTTTCTTCATGCAAAAATAAAACACGGGCCATGATGTTTGTTTGCTATATTATGGCTATTTTAGTGTTCCTACTGTATTCCCCATAAACAGTTTATTAGCTACAGCAGTCTTGGTCACGATGGCCCTTTGCCAGTGAAATCTAAAGCTGTTCTCAGTCACGCAGACAGTGGAAACCACAGCACACACCCACAGCAATCAAAGTGTCACTGGAGAATAGCTAATTATAAAAATGGACAGTGGATTGCTGTTAATTTGTTTTTCCTGAAAGGCATCAGCGTTTACAATATTCCACAGCATTCACAAATAACTGTGCATTCCTGTGTTTTTACAGCAGTTCGTTAGTGTGTAAAGGAAACGAGTGGAGCGAGATGCGTTTACCTTTGGCTTCACTCAACAAACCATCTTATCATTTGTATGTGTCTAATTAAACAGATATGATTTAATCATAATCAGAAAACAACTGTTTGGTAATTTAAGAAGTGGTTCTATTTACTGTTACGTCTAAATAAGCACGAGAACCGTGCACTCTTAACTTTTAAGGCATGTAAAATAATACCTGCCCTGAACTGTCACCATATAATCAAAGGTCATTTTGGTTTGCTTTGCTATTAGCGATCAATAGGAAGTTTGTTTTGTCAGTGCAGCTTCTAAAAAATGACCTTCCCCTACAACTGCTCTCCATTCTCAATTATGTTTTAAGGAAAACACATTTTCTCCCAGTTAACTTTTATTTGTAACATTTCACGGATATTTTTGCCATTTGTGTTCTCGCTCTCCTCGTGTTTCTCCTCTTCTCAAGCAGCAGTGCACATAAACCTGTGGACCAAGTGGTCCAGACTACACTGTCCAGTGTAGGAACGACTTAAGCCAAAAAAACCCACTATTTTTTGCAAATTTTTGTTTTGTCTGCTGACAAAGCATATTGAGTCTTTAAACCTGTAAATCGTCACACTGCAGATTCAGCATCTTTAACATGTTCAAAATAAAAAGCTTAAAGAGCTCATTTACTCTTGTTCCTTGCTACTGTGATTGTAGCACAGAGGATAATATTTCAGCTAATACCCGTCACGTTGTAGAGTCATTTCCTGAAATCCTCAGGTGGATTAAGTGCATTAGGGAACGACTTACAGTGTTTTGAACAATGCCTTTGTGTTAAGGCTACATTGTGAAATAAACCCAGAAAAGAATATGACAAAAAAAAAAAAGATTTAATATAGCAGGAAGCGGAAGATTGCAGAGCAATATAATAAGTGCAGTTGTTATTAATTCAGTGTCTGATGTCGACAGCCTGCTTATCATAGCAGAAAGTAGGCCACCAATTCCAGCCAAAGATCATGTCATTTTCTGAAATGAACATCGTCAGTGCAAAGGCCAATAAAGCAAAGACACACCTCTCTGCTCGATCTCCATAATGAGGTCAAGCATTAAATGTGCCGCCTTTTGGAGTGAATTTCACTTCCGTTCTGATCTCGCTCTCTGATCTGCGTCTGTGTTCTTAAGCTTTTTCTCTCTCGGTGACGTTTCATTGCCACAATAGCTGCTCGTGTAAACGCTGCCGGTTAGTGAATCATCACAATTAAGTTAAATCATCACAAAGGAACATCAAAGCCATCAGTAAGACAAATAGAAATGAAGAGCGACTGCAGAGATTTGATGTGGGAGAAATGTGAAATAAGGAAGCCGGTTATAATATTACCTAGAGGACATTTTTCCTGTCGCACGCCTCCGATAAAAAAGTGCTTCATTGAACTTGTAAGAGCCAAAAAAGCATTTGTTAACCTTCTCTAATCCGTCTTCAGATATGTTTTAATCACTCCGTGCCCATTTTGTTT
>VOQK01042293.1:13928-29052 GCA_015052645.1 Benitochromis conjunctus | reverse complement strand
TGGAAAAAACAACCCGGGCTGTCTTTGTTACAAATAACATGGCTGCCTGCTTGTCTTAATCAATTAAATGTGTAAGCTCTTAAGCTCATTCCTCTTGATATCTGCGATATGCATAATAATGACCTCATTACTGGAGGCGGCAGCATTGTGTTAGGGAGATTGGCTGCAAAACACACTTTTATCATTTGTAATTTATCCTTCCGAGGGGCCGAGAAGGAAAAAAGACACAAATGGTGAGAGGAGACAGGGAGGCTGCGACTGAGAAACCAGACACTGTGTGAAATTGAAGCTGGTCTGAGTCATTCCAAGCATGAACGCACATCCAACCATATGTGGCATCTGTGCTATCTGCCCATCACTGACAGCAGACTGAAAAGGAACACATAAAACACGTCGTGCACTTCCTCTTTGACAAAAAGGTGCAAAGAGGAAAGAGAAAAATGAACTTTTCTCAATTGACTCGGGGCCTTGGACGTGTTCTTTTCCAACCTGCACTGTTTCATTAAACTCCATTTTCAAGATGTGTTTCTGTTGTCAAGGTTTCAGCCTGACGATTGTCTTTTAAAGGACAAACTTTGTGTTTTTCTCTCTGGCACGAGAACAGACTTGAACATACTTCAGATCGACGTTGTTGGCATGTTGTTTGTGGGAAATGTCAGTTTAGTTTTAAGCACAAAAAAGTCAGAAAATAATCATTTGACTTTTTTTTTTTCTTTATCGCGCACTGTGCACTTTCTTGTCAAATGCATTGAGCGTGCCTCGCATTTAAAGGCGTTTTGTTCATAACTTATTCATGAGTTTTGTAATTCTTTCTCATGCAAACAGACAGAATGTCAAACAGGGAAATGTGTGAAAAGAGCTGAGAAAAAGCAAAAAAACGAGAGAGATTTTATTCAGCGCAGCCTCATGTCGAGATTTAGATCCACTAGTGGACATTTGTGATTGAAAATATAAATTAGTTTAGATTTAAACTGCTTCTATAGCCTGGTTCTCGCGTCTACTACATTATCTCTAATTTGCTTGGTTATGCTAAATTGAGAGTTATGAAGTGCTTTTCTATTTTTTAAACAGATGAATAATTTGTGGAAGTCGTATTTATAGTTCTGCTGATTAGTTTCATCTTTGAAATTGTGTCTCAGTTAGAGTGACGTGAGCTTAAGTTACTGGAGAATCTTTTTAGCTTCATGGTTTAAATGAATAATTTCTGACACTGACGTCTGCGTTCCCTCGTCCGATGTCTTTCCTCGAGGTGTGTCACTGTGTGATGTAACTGCACTATTGTCGAACGTGAGCAGGATCAAGTCTTTTTGTCTTGCTTCGCTTCAAACTTCCAGGTCCAGGCCTCGAAGCCCCCATGTGATTAACTCTTGTGACAGTGAAGTGTGCAGGCGTTCTCACTAACAGGGGCCAACACACCGGTGTAAAATAATCTTTCATTTAATCACATTATAATTATAGCCTACGCTGAGTGAAAAATACTGGTTGTGTGGTCGATATGAGAGTCACCAGATCTTTTTTTCATGCTGCGTCATATCACATTGCTCGTCCAGGCCGTGTGGCTAAAGGAAGAGCAGGAGTAGAAATAAAAATAATCTATGACTGATAACATGCTGATGTCAGATACGTACCAGTGTAAAGGTCAATCAACATGAAGTAGGGGGACATCTGTAGCATATGTGGTGATGAGTGTAAAGTTGTTATGCAAATTTCTGCAGTGCGTTTGCAGATTTTCCATGTGAAACAACAACTAAGGTTAAAAATGTACACAGCATCGCAAAAGACGTGGCTGCTTAAACATTCAGATATAAAAGAGTTGGAGAGGATGCGGGTGACACAATATTTGTTAGTGGCATAACTGATCCATAAGAGCAGCCTAGATTGGGCCCAAAGGTGCTCGCTATCTTTGTAATCTTTGAAGGTCAATCGCTCGAATCTTCGTCTCCAGATTTACTTTCAAAAAGTCAAGGCTCTGTAAACAAGACTAGATATGATTTAAAACATTATGGATGTGTCTTGCACCAAAAGCTCTGCTGTTTAACGGCATAACACTGAAATATTATGGTTTCCAGCCTCGTATAAGACATTTTATTTCAGATTTCACAGATTGTGAGACATCTCTGCCACAGGACCCACACAGGAACCTCGATCACATCAGAGGTGGGCTTCGTGCCAGACTTGTAGCTAAACATTTGTAATAAACTCGTGTGAACCTAAACGGCCTGTGGGTAAAGAAATCAGATGTGTTTGGAGCTGTGGATTCAGCTGACCTGAAACACTCGCCAAGCTCTTTGTCACGTGTGCAGCCTTTTCTCCACCTGAGCATCAGCAGAGTCTTGGAAGCCCTGCTGCACTCTGTGGTGCAATGTGACCTGGATGAGAGTTGGAGGAGACTTATCTAATGTGGGGCGGCACAGATTGCATTGTGTCCACAGGGCCAGGGACCACAGCTCTGAGAAACCACAGGGGCACAAAGTGCTGAAAGCAGATCTCTTACAGAGAAGACCGGTCTCCAGCTTGTTCGGCTGAGCCTCTGGTCTGAGGCTAAATGGAAAAACAGAGACGTAGCTGATTCGTTTAAACCAAGAACTTATATGTTACAACAATTTGGAGTCTGCAGGTAGAAGTTATCTTTATGTTGATTAATTTGACCCCTTTGGCAATGATCAGCAGTGGGAGCAAATTAAAGTTGACTTCAACAGTTAATCCTGATGTTAAATTGGCTTTCACAATAAATGTTAGAAAAAAAAATCATAAATTTGTGTTTGCTCATTTTTGACTGGAGTCCAGAAGTTAAATGAGATGAATTATCTCCACCTGTGATGATGATTCTTGTTAATGACCGTACATGCGTACAGCAATGTCTTCAGGCAAGTTTCATAAACTGAAGTACATTTTAAAACGAGCAAAGAAAATAAAACAAAAGTCATGAAAATACTGCCATGTTTCTTATAATCATCCAACAGGTGCAACCAAAGGCTTTAATAGCAACAGCACCTCCACCCCTTTTTGTTAGACTAACATGTGTTTCTGTTTGCCAATGCTGATGTCAGGCTAAAGTGTTTTGTGGTCTCTGCTAACAGTGTAAAAATCTAATTTGGCCAGGATTACTCCGAGGATCAGGACTAATCAAAGCAGCTCGGAGGACCTCGCTACACTTCAGATGAGGTCATTGTACAATTGTGTGTAAAGAGAAGCATCTTTATATGTGGTCAAACAGTCACACTTGAGTGCATCACAAAAAGTCTGCTCTCAAGTACCGATTGAAGAGCGAGGCGTCAGTGCACACTGTCAGACAGTCTTGTCAGAGCTGTCCATTGTGTTGCATTTAATTGTGCCTACAGAAGATCCACAAGTGAGGTACATTACAAGGGAGAGCTGGAGAAGGAGTCCACACCATGCCTACATTCACACCACAGCAGACGGTGTTTCAGAAAGTTACATGTTTCAGACAAAGCTTTTTAAGTACTGTTAGAGGCAGTCTGGGCTGGAAGAGGGAAGTATAACGATCCTGCAACACAAAACAGCAGCCTGGCGGAGGCTTAAATCAGCGGCGGACATAATAACATCCTGGTATTTTGCTTTTTGTAGCTCTTGGTGGTGACAGCGACTGAACTACTTGAGTCAGGTTTATGCTTTGGGGTAAATACATCATTTCCCAACACTAACCACATCAAATCAGAGCACCTGTCAACATGGAAATAAAACTAAAAGGGTGCCAAGTGTTAAGCTGCAGCACCAGCTGATTCTGACCGAGCTTCTGTACAAGACAAACTGGGAGAGAGTCCCCTCTCAAAAACCATATGTTAGCTAGTTTGACTGTAGTTAGTTTATCGTTGCAATTTGTGGCAACATGTTATAGCTCGTGTGCATCTACGTGTCACGAAAGCTTAGCTCTGGATCTGGCAATCTGAGCTGCATCTCTGGCCAAGAAGGCACAAAATCATTATCTACACACTCATCACTAACTTGACACGGTGGATCTGTGAACAAATCCAATTTCTCTCCAAAATAATGCCTCTAACAAGAGCATGGCAGCACGTCTCACACGATCACCCGCAATGTCATACGAGTCAAGTGCAACTCAGGCATTTCTCGAGACATCTTGTCGGGGAAGCTGACCGCAGATCCAGTCGTCGCCCGTGGCCTTGGCTGTTCCTTTGTCATGGGCTAATGTAAGCACGGATGTACACTCGCCTCCTCAGGCCGGATGCTGGTCTGTACCCTTCGGATCACAAGTTCAATTAATTTCACAGTTGGCGGCACCCGCAGTCATTTCACCGGGGCCTGTTGTCTGGAACTGGAGAAAAATGGGAAGGATATGATGCACCCAGAGTCGAAGCCGCTCAGCTGCTCAGTCGCTCAGCGCCTTCTCCTCCTCCTCTCTATCCACTGCACCCATGAAGGCTCCAATCGCCCGGAGCCACATCTTATCAGATAGCGCCACGGCTGTGCAGCATATTAAAGCTCATATCACGACGATAAGGGGAGATGAGACGGATTCATGCATCATTACTGCTCTGTAAAGACATCTCTTTTCCATCCCATACAGCACAAATGTTGGAATTTAGGAGAAAAAAATGAAGTTCATTAAGGAGTTTGAGCTAATTCACAGTCTGCTGGATCGAATGGCTGTTGGATCGTCACACAAATAAATAAACCAGTGACTGCTTCAGACGTGAATGGAGGTCACGTTCAACTCTGCATCATAACACAAACATTTAAGAAGCGATGTAGTGGAATAGCTCCACTGCAAACACCCAGAACAGCTCGATATGCTGCCCTCAGTTTACCACTTTATTCATCTAAGCAAACATGGTCTCACAAAAATGCTTTCATCAGGAGTCCAAGGCTCCGATTTGCACTCAGTTATTACGAATGGCTACAGTCACAAGACCCCTATGAATGAAAGGCGTGTCAGTAGCACCTATCAGTGAAGAAATCACTGCATAATTACAGCGTCACGTAGACGCTCCTGTTGGCAAAGTTCAAATGTGTCAGAGCTGCAAGGATTATTTGACTGGTTTACTGACAAAAGGTAATTGCAACCATATTGATAATCAATTGCAAATGATTAAAAATGTCAAACATTTGATAATTGGAGCGTCACATGTAGAAAATCACTGAGTTTGGATTGTTGTTTGGCAAACTAAACCACGTAAAGACGTCTCTTTGTGCACTGCGATTTTAATTTTTGACTGTGAGGCTTGAAGTCAGCTTAGTACAGAAAATCAGCCGATCGAGCATACAGATCAAACACCTGTCTACACTTTAACGGGTAACAAAAGGTATGTAAATATTAGTAAATACGTATTAGTTAAAGTGTTAATTTTGTATTATTAGTTAATAATAATTAATATGTCATTGTTAAGTATTGAGTAAAAATGTTAGTGTGTCAATTATAAAAATACAGTAAATAAGTAATAATTATAGTGTTATTTTATGAAACAACATTATTGCCATTTAAAAATGATCTGTTGATACTGGGATAACAATATTATGGTGTTTTTTTTTCTTTTGCCACAGTAATGATGAAGTGAAAAGCAGACGCCATGACAGCCCTGCTTGGAACAAGAAAAGTGAATTACGCTTGTATTTACTTCTTTCGACAGGCTTTTGGCCTTCAGCTGCACGCTTAATCACTGCAACTGCATTGTATCAGCGGCACTCACACTCTGACAAACAAAAGTTCACACTTGTGTAAGCACTGATTTGTAAGTGTGTGTGTGTGTGATCAGGAAACTTTAGACAAAAAAAGAAAGAAGACAGAGTAATAGATGGAGGCTCTATGTGTAAAATCTATCTTCCATCACTGGTTGGCTTTTAGAAGAGTCTTTGAAAAACACTTGTGTCTAAAAATGTCATTTTAGGAATCTAATGCATGAGTCTATGTGCATACTGCTTACGACCTGAGACAGACTTTGTTTTAAGGGTTTCACTTCTGCTTAGCATATCTATACTGCTACTTATAAAAATGGAGATATGGCCTTAGAACTTCTGTGTCTATCCAGCCATGCTTTTTCTATACTGCTGCTTATCCCCACTGCCACTGGAGTCTACCCGTGAGGCACAAGGGCACTCCCTGGACAGGGCCCTTAACCAGGACCTGAATCCAGACAAAACCCCAGCTGGGCCTGTCCCCAACCTTTTTACTGTGACGCCGTGGGCTGCACATCAGCTCAGTGGTACGCACTTAAATTAACACTAATGCTGATAGCTCTGTGCAAACCACATTACACTCAATGATGAATGAGTCCAACATCCGTAAATATTGTAATGAACCATCATGCATTCCTGCAGGCACCCAGCTGGCATCGACTCTAATGAGCACTCGGAAAAGTGGCCACACGGCTTGTTGAAACATCCCTGATAGATGCATCGCATTATGGGCAAAGAGGCTACCTTTAGTAGAAGTGAATTCACCCTGCTCCCCTTCGCTTCCTTCTTTAACATTTCTCATTCTGTCTCTTAGCCCCTCTGTCACGCAGGGCTGTGTGTGCTGCTTGCTTTTCCAGGACAACACACAAGGGATGATACTAATCGCAGACCTCAGTGCTACCCACTCACAGCTTATACACCTCAGATTTGCTGTGTAGTAAGCCTTGAACTCTCTGTCACAGTGTGCTGCTGTACGGCAGCTGAATTTTTCATACTGCTTCACATCTGTGCTTTTTAAAGAGCTGGATTTATGAATGAAGCCTGTTCTGCGAGCGAGTGTTTGTGCGTACGTGCGTGTGTGGGGGTTGTATCACTCGAGCTATTCAAGCTAGGTTTGCCCAAAGGGTCACAGGAAATCTGTGGACAGCTCTGTTCACACAAAACATGCAGGGGCACTGACTAATGAAGCATTTAGAGCAGAAGACTCAACCTGAAGATGAGCTGCAAATGCAATTTCTGATGATGATTTACATACAATTAGCAACAATTTGTGAAAGCTAGCCACTGGTCGCAGTTTGACAAGAAGCACCAGTAAAAAGAGAGAGGAGCGGGAAGATTTCACGAACACGAATCACAACTCTGCAAAACTGCATGCTGATGTGTTTGGACAGGATGTGTCGCTGATGAGTTCAGTGCGCTTTAACAAAGCTGTTTGTGTAATGTGAGTGCATATATGAAAACACTTGTGCTTATACATGGATACTTCAGTTGACCAAAGTTGCATTTTAACATCGTCCTGAGCCAATTATGCATCTCAAGATGGCTAAAATATATTTTTAAAATGCTTTATGTTGTCTAAGTAGGCTATATTAATATTTAAATCTTACATACATCTTAAAGTACACTACCAGCTTCTACTGAAGGTGTTCCCAGGTAAGTGTTCGTGATGATTTCTTTCCAGAACCTACCTCAGAATGTCCCACTATGTCACTATGATAATTTGAGCGATGTGTCACAGCTACACTTAAAATGGGGGAAGTGGTTTTAAGGGTAGAGATCTATTTTGTGTAGTTGTGTGTAGCTGGGTTGAGAGCCGATGCACAAAACGGCTCAATAAAAGTGTCTTTAATGGCCACTTGAGGTTGGCGGTCAGTCTCTATATATTCCCTTGTTAAATTGCCCAACTTGACAGCAAGAAAAGCAAATTTACAGCACAGCCACAAAAAACAGTTTTGACCCGAGCCAATATATCAGGTAGGTTGGACAGTGCCCATATTTCAATGCGATAGTTGTAACTTTTACACTGACTCAGGTGTAACATTATGGCTGCTGACAGGTGAAGTGGATAAGACTGATTATCTCTTCATCATGGCACCAGTTAGTGGGCGGGATCTATCAGGGAGCAAGTGAACATTGTGTTGAGTTGATGTGTTAGAAGCAGGAACAATGTGATAGCTAGATGACTGGGTGAGAGCTCCGCCAAACCTGCAGCTCTTGTGGGGCGTTCCCAGTCTGCAGTGGTCAGTATCTATCAAAAGGGCTCCCAGTGGCAAACCAGCGATCCAGCATCTGTGCTGGATAAACAAGTCCAGTCCACAGACTAAAATAGCCCTTTATTGTTATTGTACATGTCCAATGTAATTGCGGTCCCATCTCACAATGACAAGGACTTTCTGGATGTGTTGCTAATATCTTGGTGCCAGATACCACGACACCTTCAGGGGTCTGGTGGAGTCCATGCTTCGATGGGTTAGAGCTGTTCAGGCAGCAAAAATATTTAACAGGTGGCTGATTGGTGTACATTCACATATTACAAAATCTCTGCACATTCTTTTACATTTAAACTAATTATGCGGGAATTCAATGATGAATATTTGAAGATCCAAAAGCCTCTAATCCTTAAATGCATCCTCTACATTACTCATCTCTGGGGGGGTTTTCTGCTACTTGTACTTCTTACATCATATTTTTCCATTTACTTACATCGGGGTAGTTAGTTTTCCTATTTGCCACAGCGATGCACTCAAGATTCGAAACACACACTTCTCATCTCGACTAAGGTCGCTCGCAGTTTCCCCAAAGCTCAGTTTTGACGTTTAGCCAAAAGCTCATCATTACAATGTCAGCGTGCGCGTCTCTGTTGGTCAAATGAGAGTAACTATTACCAAATGGAGTCCCATTTGTTTTCCAAATGAGCATATTGTCCTTCACAACAGAGACATTAACATTCAGCCTCTCCTCACAACACTGAAACTCTTTTTCTTTATCCTTGGTTGTCAGCTTTTTCTCTCTTTAATTATTCTATTGCTCTGGCAGCTTTCTGGTCTCCATGCAATCCCTCGTCATTGTAAAGGGAGAATACTTCCCGCATGATAAAAACAACGCCGCCTCGAGCTTGCCTGCCTACTGTACGATAGCTAATTCTTTGCATACCAATACAAGCAGTCCTCTTGGTATTTGGACAGTGTGCTGACTGAAGCATTTCCATGTCCAGCTCTGCCGTGTCCTTGCCCCCCACTCATAATAGATATTGACAGGTGCGGCGCAGATAACACTAATCTGCATCCTAATAGGATTTTACATGTCATAGAGTGCTTTCTCGTCACCACGGCATTCAATTCACTACTTTGTTATGCGGCTAATAGCATTACGGTGGCACAGCCCGCGGCCTTCAAAGGCAACGATGTGAAAGTGGAGCCTGACTCATTCACAGGTTTGCTGTCTGAGCAGGTGAATTAATGCTTATTGGACTCAGCATATGGTCTTTTAGCAGTCATGATAAAAAAAAAACATGGCATTAAAATGCATCAGTGCAAGATTTAATTCTCCAACGAGAGATGAATATGTTAGTTTATCATTTCAACTCACCGATCAGAAGGAAACAACACTGTGACGCAAAATAATTAGATGATCTTAACTTTGATTTGACGATCATGACTTTTAATGACAATTTAATATGATACAACATCAGCTCTATTCCTTTTTCACAAGACTCCAGCATCTTGTGAAAATCCCAGATTTATAGATACCGTACCCAGCAATCTCTTTCTTCCCCTTCTGTTGCCACTAATACAAATATAACCAGCCATTCCCTTCCTGTTGTCCTCAGTGGGTGTCCACCTTTCCATATGACCTCCACACCCACCTGCTGCCACGTGTCCTTCAGCCACTGTGGGATCATCTTTGTGCCACTTCAACCACGGGGGCCCTGCGGCTTTCTTCTCTCCTTTTTTCTCCTTATCGCCTTTTACCTTCAGTGTTTTTGTCTCTGAGCAGTGAATGTGAGTTCATATCCTGTCACAGTGAGCTGCTTCATATGATGAAACTGCAGCACAGCATTTGTGGAGTAATCGTTTAAAGGGCTCCTGTTTTCCAGCTCCATATTTAGATTCTCCTCTAGGGTAGTTTTCCACGAATCAGACTTCAAAATAGAATAGAAAATTAGTGGAAGCCGTAATAAATCAAGTTTAATTTGAGCTTTTAGGGACTGTTAATGAGCTGTATTAACTAATGATTTATGTTTGCAGAAATTCAAAGCACACAGTATCGATAAAAGAAAGGCGTGTGGTGAAATCCGGCACAACTGTACTGCAGAAAGTGCCTGTGGAAAGCATTGCTTTCACTCTCGTGTGTCTTTAGGATCACATTTAAATTTGGATACTTGCTCACATTTTGTATAATACTCTTAAAGCCTGCCGTATGAAGCAGTTCTTGTTTTCTTTTAGGTTTAAATGTTTGTGAAGCTCTTTGAAATGGCCCTTCTGTGTAAATACATTTCCCTTTCTTTGCCTTTTATCTTTTACTTGTAGGGAAAATCTGTAATTAAACAAAGCCTCACAGTCTGAAGATACGTATGCTTTAGTACTCTGTTAGATTATCTCTACATACACGATATCAGATATATGTAACGTGGTCATTTTTAGCCACATTCAGTCATTACTTCTGCTTTTTTCTCCACTTAGACGATTACATACTCTTAATTGAGACAGTGAATACTAAACCTGATATTAGAATTCACAGGGATATACAAAATGTTATACATAAATATGTTCAAACAGATATGCGCTAGCCTCGATATCAAAAAGGACAATATATATTTCCAATTTTAGATAAACGGTGTCAGGAAAAGATACGGCGAGAGCTCAGATTGACCTTCCATTTGGTGAGCTCTCGAGATGTTATTTCAGCGTACAAACAAGCGCTACATAATTCATGAGAAGAGGCTGGATCAGATGAGGAGTTAAGAGGCTATCTGTGTGTGTCAGGATGCATGAATGAGTCTCAATATTCAGTTCTTGGCCATGTGGTTGGAAAGGCTTGTGGGATTCTCCGAGTGTGAGTTTCATCTAATCAGGTTCATTAGCCTCCTATTTAATGGGCAGGCGAGATAAGGAGACAGATCAATTCATATTGTGCATTTGGCAGCCGCAGATCTCTGCACAGAGACGATGCCGTCTCCCTGCTGTTTGGAATCAAGCTCATTGATAACGTTACGGTTTAGGAAAATGCTGCGCTGACTTGAAATGACTCGATAAAGACCAATCACAGACTGGATGCTGCCTGAAAACTCCCCAGAAACACTCATATAGGTTATTACAGATCAAAAAGGCCACATACCAGGTTTATCTGGAGGCTGGCCTCTGGTTTACATCAATGATTTTGGAGCTGCACTACAAGTGACTATTTAAGGTTTTAGTACAAAGGCACTGGGATAAATGCAGTGACCTTTAAGGTATTAAGGTTTATTATTGCTAACTATACGTTTTTTGCATTTTGGTGCAACAAAAACGTGATTCACTTGCTACAGATATCTGCATACAGTTGGCTTTGCACTCTATACGTTAAGTTTGAGGGAATTTTGCATTGCAGCATTTCCCTGCCGAGAGTTCACAAGTTTGCAAACTACAGCTTCTCTCAAATACTTTTTAGAGCTTTAGAGGTCTGTGTGTTCAAGGTTTTTTACCAACACCATATTTATAATTTCATATCCCCATGCAGACTCAGGTCGAGTGGGAAAACATGAATGAGGCTTCAGTAACACGGGCCTGGGGGGGGCGACCCAGCTTTTAATCACTGCTCTCTGTTTCTGGTTTTTGGGTCACACTCTTCACAGTTTCACTTTCACTCAGTGAGTAGTTGGTGAGTGTTTGCAGATAAGTTGGCATCTTCCGTGCAAACTACTGCTTGCAGTCTGCAGTCTCTCTGTGACTGGTGTCACCTAGCAACAGCCAGCAACCAGTCAAATGCACATTTTCCCCTAGCAACGGGTGGTTGCCAGGCAGTCACCGACCACTCTCGTATCATGGGCTTGTGATAAACTAAACACTCCCTTATATTGACCATTTGCAATAAGTTGTATCTTGTGTTTCATCAGTGCGAGTGGTCATTAAACTGTAGTCCTCTTCCACGTTTGGAAGTGTTGAACCATCAGCGTCGGCATTTTTCATTTCTTTACCTTTTTGTTAAACTAGTGAAAACCAGGTTGTGGTGCTTTTCCAAATTCCTCATTTCATATTCTTTGGTGGCTCGAAGCAAATTTTGTCGCCTATACAAATTTTGGTGACCGTGTGGGCGATGTGAACACGAAGAACGTAACAACGCATTCGCAGGGAAATGATGAAATCAACACAATGTATAGGACAATCAGAAGAACTGAGATTTATAATAAATGCTTTTAAAAAACATGTTAATGTTAATAATTAAGATATATACTGACATAGATAAATGCATACATGTGCAAATATTATTATAGTGAGACAGACTTATTTATGTTCTTCTGACTTTACCTCCAAATTTACTGCAGAAGACTAGCTTTTACCTAATTTCTCAATCCAACATGCAAATATAGTGTATTTAAACTGAGTTAAAATAATAGTTGACAGTGTGTCTCTCACAGACAAATGTTTCTAATGGGCTCTTCTTTTAAAAATGGAGTTTCTATGACAATATAATCCCATGGTGGCCCAGCAATATTATGCAAATTAACCAATTACTCTTTGGAATAAAAGCAGATTCATTTTTCTGCATAAATACACAATGCAAAAATAGTCCATTTAACCTTGTTACCACCTGCTCCTCTCATCTCAGTAAACAACCGCACCAAAGGCCGTATGACCCTGACATCACGTTGAATATTTTATTCTACCCTACTATGCTGAAAAAAAGAGTTTTACTGGTGTCTGATAGTGAGAGTAGTGCCGTTTGCCTTTACAAGATTTGTGCGTTTAGGTTCGTATGTAAAGCAGAGCGGGATGAAACGTTTACAACTGAGTGACAGAAAGCTGCAGGGATAAAGAGCTTGTATTTCGCCCGATGTGATGCCTTGCCTTTGAGTCTCGGCCCTCTGAATGCTCTGATCATCTTAATGCTGCAGGTTTGACGCTGCGTCTACACCTCGACCTCACGCCACGTCTGCCATTTGCTTTTGTATTTCATGTTGCTCTGTATAGATGTGACCAGCTGGGAGATGAGCTGTGGCTTGTAAGTAAGTGTGTAGAAGACGAGACTTGATGAAAAATCAAACAGCTTCTTCTTTTTCTTTTTCTTTAGTTGCATTTCCTGTAGAAAACCAGCAGTGTTGCCGTGCTCTGTTACACCACCTGTGAAGACTATACATCAGATGCTGCTGGTAGCCCTGCTGGTTTTAGATAAGTGTTGGGATGGGAACTGGTCTGTGTGGGCAGAACACAGCGGGTCTACCACAGACTTTCCTGCCCTTGTAATAGGAGTCCTGTAGCTCTGTAAGCTCAGAAACTCGGTGACATATAGTGGCCGTGGAACATCTCAGATCTTGTGTCTTTTAAAAAATGTTCAATATGAAGACTGGAAGGAAGCATATTAATCGGTTGAAAGAAACAGTAGCTCTTATCAAAAAGCTTAGTCATCATGTCAAACAATTTATCTTTTTACTGTTTCAAGACAAATGATTAATTTACTGTAATAAACCCGATCTTGTTGTCCGTGATCTCCCCCTACACGATGAGGAATTCAGTAACCAAACACATAAACACAGGTACATGTTAGGGCTCCTGAAGCTATTTATCTACAGCAGACATCGTGACGTCATCATGTTGCCTAGCAACCACCAACCTATCGGCTGAAACGACTCATTTTTTAGGCATTTATGCCAACGCGTTCTCATCCCGACGCGTAAAATACTGACGACTTGTCACAATCGTCGGTATTTTACGCATTGGGAATGAGAGCGGGTTGGAATCAGTCTATAGATGTGTTTTATGTACGTTAAATCTGTTCACTTTCAGATCACTTTGGAAAACACTATGTGATAGCCACAACATAAAGCTATTTTACTGTTGAATTATCAGTGACACTTTGATGTGTTTGCGTTGGAATGGATGGCTGGAGCCTCTGCTCTGAGCGTCTCTTACCGCCGCGAGCGGGTTTATATTGGAGTCAAGTGAGAACCCAGAGGGTTTAATAAGGACGTGAATGGGAAGCTTTTGCTTTTAGTGTGAGATGCCTGGGGGCGTGGCAAATCGTCGGTGCGGCATAATATTTTCTTTAATTTCATGATAATAATATTTATGTTCACATAACTTGAATCTTATTTTATTAATGTTGCCTGGTAACCTCCTAACAACAGAGCATAGGAATGCACTACTGTTAATAGTATGTTAATGTTGGGAATTATGGCAGAAACTGTGGTCAAAGCAGGTAATGGTTGATGAAAAATAACTTCAAAGTTAATAACAAACTGAGTCATTTACCAAAATGTGAGCGCAGTCTGGTTTGCAGATCTGCTTTCACCACCCTGCACATCAGTCTGAAGGCCGGTACTGAATGAAATTGTTATGTGGACAGCTTTATGTAAATACGCATCATCACTTTTGCTTATCATTATGAGTTTAGTGTCAATGCACAATGTAGTAGCTATTGAAAAATGATACCAGCAACATTTTGATTGGTACCTGTGACCCTCGCTTTCACTGAGCATGAAATCTGACAGAAAATTGAAGGCTTGGTTGAGCAATAAAAGACTGTTTCAACAGTAAATCTGGAAAAAAAAGAAAACAGATTTACTGTTGAAAAATATTCCCATTCCCATCAGAAGCAGCAAAAAGAAAAAAGGCAGATTTAGAAGAAAAAAATTTCAAAATCGCATCAAAACCGCAGAATGTCCTTCAATTCGTCTTATTTCACCACCAAGACGCTCTGGAAGGGCTCAATGCCAGGAGGTTTGCTGGGAAACATATTCGTTGGCTAAATGGGACATATATTATACTCATATACTCAGTACCACTTCAACTGTACACACCGACTTCATTGACAATACTAACAGAATTTTTCTATAATTCTCACGCGACTTTCTTTCATGGCTAATTCTTTGTTTTACAGTTTTGTACAGTTTTTAACTTTAAAAAAAAGTTGTTTTTTTTTTCATTTCATGCATTTTTTTCAAGACACATTCCACAATGACTACAATCTCAACCCAGTGATATCTGGATATTGTACAAAGACTATCAAGGAAGCATTAAGCTTATTTAAAATCAGATATCAAGAATAATTACACGTTATCAGCTTCAATCACAAACGGCGGCTGCACACCGAGGGGAGAATGCAATCCTTCTGGAAATGATCTTCTGTGTCGGCTGCTGATGCACATCCTTATCTTTCCAGATAAAGTTGGAAACTTTAGAAAGGATTTCAAACAGCAGGGAGCCGTCACTCCATCCAGAAGGAGCTTGACTCACCACTGATCCCTTTGAATCAATATAGAGCGTCACAGTCG
>VOQK01042293.1:0-10053 GCA_015052645.1 Benitochromis conjunctus | reverse complement strand
AACACATGATTTGTTCCAGTTTCTTTGAAAAGAAGATAATCCAGCTTGATACGAATTGAACTGCATTTTTTTCATTATCTGAAGTGTATCAGCATGTGCATGTATCAGCACAGTGTGCAACGTGTCCCTAAAACAGTTGACAAAACATATATGCAACAATATTCTGCACACATTTCCCATTTTCCTAGCAAAATATAAAGAAATGAGGAGTGGCTCAAGCCTCTTGCACAGTCCTGTACAGAATACATGCTGTGGTTTTCCAGACAGAAAACACAGTTATTCACTGGTTTTAGCTCAGTGAGAAAGTCTGTGCAGACGTAACCGAGGCGAGTTACAGCGGTTTCTCACATGACATGTTAGGACTGCGAGCTGGTCAACTCGAGCGGTCCAAATTTAACTCCGTCAGGTTGTGTGCGGCTGAATTATCCAGAAATGTTCTCCCCTTTTCAGTGACACTAGACTTTTTTTTTTAATCTCGCAAAGCCATTTTCACTGCACAGCTTCCACTCAGAGCGACTGTCGCTCTCTATCACAGGGACTCAGAAAAAAAAACCTGTCAGGTTACAATCATCAGTTCAATCACCAGCTCTCCTGCCACCACACTTTCTAAAGGAGAAACACCTCTTGGCACATCATTGTCACTTTAAAAAAAAAGCTTGCAACAAAATGTTCTTCGTGGGTCTGAATTGCGGTCTCCTGAGAATTTGGATCAGTTTTGTTGTTACAAGTGAGAATTTCAAAGACAACCATGCATTTTAGGTTTAAGAATTTGAAAGGATTCAATGGCAGATTCAACATTCAATAATTAAACATAAAACAAAAGACATTTACGATAAACAAACGAGGATTTGCCTGATCAACGTCACATAAGAGTCACTCATCAAAAGCTTTTTTCACGCACGTCCTGCAGCCCCGATCTCTAACCGTTACCCAGCAGAGCTGTGTGTCAGAAACCAAATGTCCAAATGAGTCACGTTGGACATTGAGTACACTTCACCCTGCCAGCTCCCTTGGGCAAATAGAGCAGGTAATTATCTGGATAACTCACAGTCAGGAAGTGGGTGACATGCGACTCATTGCCATAAGCAAATTCAGTGTTTCCAGTAGTAATAAAACATCTGATACAGAGGATCTTCTGCTGTGTGATACAGCTGAGAAAGGTCCATTTCTGATGATGTTTCCACCTGATTCTCCAGGAATTCACATGTGAAAACAACCAAACAGCTTCTATGAAGGTCTTGATGCATGCTCAATCATCCAGGTAAGTAAATCCCAAAATAGTTGACTGTGTTCATCTGGACGAAGCGTTTTCAGTGGGAGAAACGTTTCGTCACTCATCCCACTGACCTCCCAGCCCATTGTTCCTTCAGTGGTGCTGGTTTCAGTCATTGTGCTGTTTATAAGGTTGGAAACCTGCAGTCAGCTGAGACTGAAGAAGTCACCTGGATGAGTGACGAAACGTTTCTCCCACTGAAAACGCTACGTCCAGATGAACACAATCAACCTTTTGGGAACCTCTATGAATGTATAAATACGATTCACATGGTCACTCAACGAGAGAAAGAAAAACAAAGTCCAAACTGTGAACCTTTCACTTACCTTCCCGACTGCTGAAAAGTGTTTTTCCCCTGGCTAGACTCACTTATAAGAATTAGAACAGCCCTGTTAATGTCTGACATCCTCACCTGTGCATAGAGGTCATACAAATAAAGCCGACCAATGTATTCATTCAGAGCTGCTGTCAAACAGCCACCAGCAGAAATACCTCGGCTCTGAGAACCACCTCCTAAAGAATAAATAAAATATTACAACTCTGGCACTCTACACCCGGTGACTGAGCTGTGATTATCGGCCAAGGACACTCCACTGATCTGTGTGTGTGTGTGTGTGTGTGTGTGTGTGCATGTGCGTGAAGTGTGAGCAACTTCTCTTATCAGGTGTGAGCAGAAAACAGGTTGTGTGGCTGGAAAATTGAACATTTAGAGAACATACCGTAGGACATGGGGATGTCCAGATCACCCTGCCAGGACATCTGCCCCGATTCGTCTATGGAGTGCTGCGCTATAAAAACACAACAGGCCTCTTGTTTATGGCTCATCCTTAATGCTCCTTTAATTTATTCAAATTTCAGGACAATAGGAGGGAAATCTACAACTGTGCCGCGCTACGTTCACACTGGCTGCCTACAGAGTTTGAAAGTGTTACTTTGTCATTGGAAGTGTGGATTTAATCATAGAAATGTGTGTCTGTGTGGGAACTTTGCAAGATGTCACTTAAAGCCATTATGAATTGTGGCGTCCAGTTTCCACTGAGCTCAAACAAAAGTCACATTCTCTGACTTGTTTTCACCGCGCAGTCCTGCACGCAGCCATTTGGCAGAGCTCGGCAGCACGGCACACTGAGTGAGATGATTGTTATTCTGCACTTCACTGTACTGTGACGTGAAAAACAGATAATGAGGATGGACTACCTTTCAAGTGGCCACGTCCAAGTGTGACAAACCCAGAGGAGATGAAGTTGTGCATGTCTTGGCCTCCGCCGCGCAGGTTTTCTTTCCCGTAATGTCCTGGTGAGACAAAGATTGTGGAAAATTAATATTTCTGCAACACATTTGAGTTTAAAGGAGGTGCTGTGTACTGTGCCTGAAGTTGGGCGAAGGCTTGGTGATACAGACTCAGATACGCTGACATCACCTGTTTCACAACTCAAAAGGCAGTTGCATCATCATTTTAACACTGACTGCTGTTAAGTAAATCCTTCCTGTTAATGATCTCTTAATATGTTTGATCCACTACTGGAAAATATCTTAGTGTTGTGCACACCTAAGGAAGACCCACAAAGTGTCTGACACTCTGAGGGGCACTCGTAATGATAAGAAAAGCTTCAATATTTCACATTCGGTTATTTTCCACGTTTGTTGTCACTGTTGAAGCAGCAGAGAGCTGCTCGATATCCCAGATTTTACAAAGATTACATGGAAAATAAAGAAAAACATGGATTATTGTGCACTTCTTAGGACAGCTGGCATTCAAAACATTCATACTGTTACAATGGTGACTTTTTAGTGTCCATAGCTGCAGGTGTGCTGTGAAGTCCCATTCATTTTTCCTCTAAATAACATTATGAGACTCAAGTGGAAAACTTTGGCCAACGGAAATCCTGCAGATTTCATGCAAAAACAGAACAAAAGAATGATAAAATGTTTGTAAGCTTTCTAATATTTGTACATGCTTGTGAACTAAAAGACTTTACCTTAGTTTAAAATTCAAATTAATATTGAGAGCCATCTGCAAATCTACAAAAACCTTTTAAATTCTGGTTCTGTTTTATGAACGGCAATGACAGCCGAGTCTCACCGACGTCATATTTATTTGACCTATTTCGAGCCAGACGTTTAGATAAAATGGGAACACTGTTACTCGAGATAATTAAAATGACTGAAGCCAGATAAATTGGCCCGGTGAATGCCAAAACACACTTTTCCTCTTGAGAGTGAGTCGCACAGTCCTGCACAGATCAGTGCTCTCGAGACACTTTGTTATTGGCTACCAGAGCAACATCGCCAAAGTTCAGCTCACCTGAATTTACTTGACCCCCTCAGGTAAATCCATTGATTGAAACCGCTCTATTGGAAAGAATTTAACCGAAACATTTCACCGTTTAAATGCTGGTGTGACTGCGCTTTGAACTAAGGAGCGTCTGCAGTGAATTCCCAGCTCTTTCTGCCATTTTATAAAAGAGCAGCCGCAGATGACAAGAATACTAAACAGGGATAAAATGGCAAAACTGGCAAAACTGACTCTCAGGTGGGTTGATTAGCTTGTCAATATGCATTGTTTAAGGATGCCAGAAATGAAATCAGCAGATTTCAGGGTTTCATGTTTCCTCTTTTTCAGCGGCCCTTCTTTTTTTCTGAAGTAGCTGAATCATTTTGATAAAACTGCAATGGTTTTGGCACCTTAGAAGGGAAAGAACTGGGTTTATATAATTCACACTAGATTAAAGTCTTTAAGACTTTTGGAGACGCATGTGTGAGAATGACATATGTTAAGGCTGATGTGTACACCCTGTCGGATGCTGTCTGTGATTTTCCCCTCATCAGGATGAACACGGGTGTAACTGAGAGCCCGGTCACAACACAAAGGAGCAACACAAGGCGTCTGCTAGCACTGTGGCAGTGCCGAGTGGTCCTGTCTGTCACAAAGCTGCCGCAAAGAAAATGACAAACGGCAGCATTAATTAACAGATGAGAAAGTAAGAAGGAAAAAATCGAGACTCGTAGAGTTGGTTCATCAAACAGCTGCTTCTCTCTGCTCACACCTCTCTGCATTAACTAGCAAAGAGTTAAATGCCTATTTCTCCAAAGAGCCACTTCAAAGTCAATAACATCACTCAGACCTTTGGGCCAGGGGAAGCCGAGATCGAACAGCATTTCAAATTATCATAATGAGAAGAAACACGTGGGACCATTAGGCCTGGTCTTCATCACGCCGAAGCCTCGGCACCAAAGCCTCGGCAACACCGCTCGTTTGTTTCCTTTTATCAAACCCAGAGGATGACTAAAGCCTGATTACTGACGCACTTTGACCACCACTGTTAGCTTGAGACCTTCAAAGACATCAGTAAATATCTAAGGGTGGGAGGTAGCGTATTTCACTCCATTTAGTGATTGATTTTTAACAGAGTGCTCTCTCTCTGTGCAGATATGAATGCTGTACTATAGCCATGTTTTTTTCTCACAGGGTGAAATGTTGATGATTCATAAATTCTGTACACTCAAAGGAAAACACCTAAAACACTAAAATCGTGTAGCTGGAAACACTCGCCATGATATAAACTGCTCCCGTGACGCAGCCTGAGCCTATAGCTGCTTCGTGTTTTTATTTTTTATTTTTCCTACATGATGTGTTTGCAGACTTTGAGGAAAGCTCTGTATGACTCCAGTCTGTAATAGTTTTACTCACAGAAGCAGGATCCATATGAGCGTCACCAAAGCAAAATGGGTCCCACACACTTTGTTATGCTTGGAATACCAGAAACAGTGGTATCCTCATTTTTTACAACTGTTAATTATTCCTGAAACTGAGAAGGAATGTGTCAGGACCTAAAAGTGTGACATTTCACCTCCATGAAATATGTTGAGCTGCACTGCATTTGTATGGAAGTTTTAATAAAGGTTAGTTTAAGGTGTGTTCTGGCCAGAAACTAAGGTTAACCTTGTACCTTTTGGACAAATTTTACTGCTGCATACAGATTGTGTCCTAAATGTACAAATGTTAGCTATCAGCAAGCAGGAGATATTTATTTTCATGCTTTTTGCCGTTATCTCGTTCTAGTTTTGCTCCAAACTGTTCTAGAACACAATTCTAGGGAAATTTCAGATTTTCTTACCGCTGGACAGAAATAAACAGACTGTTTCTACTAGTTTGCTAAGCTAATCTAAATGGATGCTGGTTGCAGAGATTTATCTCCTGTATAAACACATGAAAATGGCATCAGTCACCTGATTAAACAAATAGGCAGACAAAAACAAACTCTTCATTCAGAGCAGGGTAAAATTTGCCTTTTTCCTTGTGCAGTTTAACAAAATTGAAGCATAAAACCAGCTGCAAGCAGAAAATGTTTTCTCTTCCGTTGTTCAAAGCCTCTGGATCTGCTCACCAGGACAACCGATTCATCTGGCATCTTGACCTGACACTGAGGTTTCTAGTTTGAAAAAGTGATTGTGCTCATTAGTGCTGCAGAAGCATGTACAATTACCCATTTGAGCACAAATCAAATGTCCCTCACCTACAGAAATCATTGAGAGCGGCGGCAATATCAGACTGAAGATGGAAAGGTGTTGACAGTTTTGTCAGGTAGCAGTCCCATGCACCACCTTTGGAGCGCTGACAGTGAGCCAGGCCTTATTAGCCTCTATCAGTGCTGGGCCCTCACTAATGCTCTTGTGACTAAATGTGAACAAATCCCTCCAGCCAGGGTAAAAATGTGGTGCAGCGTTTTCTCGGGGGAGTGAAAGCAGTTAAAGCAGAGGATTAATGTCTTTTGTATTCACCACAGTGGGTTCCTTCACATATACAGTTATATCTGAATGTCAAGTAAAATAATGGAGTATAAATATAATACATATAATACAGACACAGAAATCTTTGCTACTCTACAAGCAAACCCATGCAATGACATCATCCTCTGAAAGTTTCAGCCCAAATTTGTTTCCATTAAAACCAAGATGGACCCAGTTGCTGTAAGTGTCCTGAAAGAATGATTTCATTCTCCGTGCACAAAGTGTGGAAGACATTTGTCGCCTATTTTCGCAGCAACATAGAAACTTTAGAGGACAAAATGAGAGTAGAGAACAAAACTCCAGGAAATTGAAGTGATAATGCTCGCTCTGGGACAGTTCTGGAGGGGTACTATCCTCACCAGAAGACACACTCCATCAGCATCATATCTTGATAGGCTATAATACAGTTTCTCCTCCGGAACAGCAAGTGCGATTTGCTCATAACGCACTGCTGATGTTTTGAGTTCACATCCAGAACTCAACTCTTGCTACACGTCATAAACCTTGTTTAATGAGTTTTTCCCCCTTTTTCTAACGCTGTCCTTTTTTGGGGGGGAAGGGGGATATGACTTGGCTCTTGTAGGCTTATAATTCTTTGAAGGGCTATTTTTTAATCACAACATATAAAGACAAGTGATAAAAAACGATTAAGAAGAGAGAATGAGCTTCATACTGTTAGAGCCCATCCACTGAGTGTAGCTTCTTCTCAGTATATTTTATGCTCTTTCATGGTTGTATATCAGTGTTTCACAGAAGTCTATTCAAATCTGTCTTCATTCTCTCTGCCCATTAACTCTGATTTGTTGCAGTGATGCAGAGGATGGTTTCAGGCCACCAAAAGAATACTGCACCTGCGGGATCATCGACATCTTTCTTTCTTCTTCTGCTTAAACAGCTGGCTGAAATAGTAAACACCATGAGGTCAAGGAAGGGATGAAGCAGAAATTTAAGTTCATCGACTGTTTGAAACAGACGAGCTGTGAAGAAACATGAAGTGTAAATCGCTCTAATAGAGTCCAGGATAAAAATATAGACCTAAAATATAAACGTAATCTCCTCTTTAGCCGAGACCTTATTCTACTGCTTTAAAATTACTGCAGTGTTTTGTTGATGCCCTCATAAAAACGTACATTTCCTCAGTTTCTCGATATAATGAAAACCAAATGCAGCCTTACGAGATGTGTTTGCTTTGTGCATAAACAGATCTCTCTTTATAATGTTCTGCAAAGCTAACAGTAATTATGATAATGAGAATAAAACCGCACGCTGCCATGCAACAACAAACTCTCCTCATTCTTTTGGTGTAAATGAACGGACTCACAAATTCACATGCTTAACAGTAGCAGTAATAATATGTTGCAATACAACGTGTAAATGCTCGCACTAACACCGTAATACTTATTTTAAATTCCCATTACTGTCCAAAATTTCAACCATCATCATCCTCCTTAAGATCTCCATTCACCCTTTCACCGGCGGGTCCTGCGTCTGCTCACACAGCATACAATAGCCGGGTAATAAAACACGGGTTTCATAATTTACCAACATCTTTTCTGTGGGTGTTACCATACACTGAGGAAAGTTATGTGTCACTTTGTGAATCACACACAGACTAGTCCTTACTCGCTGTTTGTACTCACACAAACAGACACTGAAGCTGCTTCAAAGTTCTAATGTTACATCCAGATGGATGAGCTTTTAAACTTACCCCTAATGCATTTCTGCCGCTGCGGCGTCACCTCTGCCTGTTTGAAGGTTAAGGATTGTTTTAAGGGTTAAACCTAGAATTCGTTTAGGGTTTAGGTAAGAGTCTGAGGCTTGACTGCGATGTTTAAAGAATGCACTAATGCCAGTAAAGATCGTCGGACATGCATGTGTGTACGTGTGCCCCTCCCCCAAACTTCCTGGCTTTCACGACTTTTTGAACCATCGCTGCGAATTACAAGCCAAATTACTGCTGCATCAGAAAGTGATTGCGTTATCTCAGCCTTGACAAATATAATGCAGTTTATTACTTTAAAGATACACTCACTAATTCAGTTAAAACTTCAAGTAGCAAAGGCAATATCGCAGGAAACATCCTCCTGGGTCTTGGCTATTATTTTGAAAGTTTATGAAGTTCACCTTTGAATCCCAAAGCAGAGAAAAATGGGAACCAATTATAGAAAAATGATGGAAAAGAACGTACACTGTGTTATTTTAGACCATGTGAGTTGGTGATTATGTGAGACTTAATCTACTTTTCTTTCTTGTTTGCTTTTCTTTGGTAAAACACAAACTTACAGGCCCGTGTTGGTTCTCCTGTCTGTTGGAGCGGTTTCATTTCAATCATATATGCCAATGAAATAAAGTCATTCTGTAGCAGAAAAGCGAGTCATGCTCTGATGTCCTGCTATTCAGTACTGTCAGTCTCCTCTGACACTTTGCTTCATGTTGGGTGGTGGTGCTGATGGAGAGAATGGTGAAGGCAGAATGACACCAGAGTAAAACATAACACTACTGAATCTGGGACACCATACTAGGGCACTTAGCAAACAAGCTGATCCCAGGAGCAGGGATCTGGAGACCGACCAGATAAAAGTAGCAGGAACGGCGTTGCACAAGAATTATCTCTGGACAAAAAGCTCGCGTAATCCCGCGGAAGATAATAGTTTGCGTCTCAATTTTTAGCCAACGCTGAGTAGGCTTATGCGACCGTAGCATGAGGAAGAGGAGAAGTCAGACAGAGGATTGCATTTCATTTATGCACCTCCATATATGCTGGCTCTTAAGAGCAACTGAAGAAAAAGGATGTGTTTCACTGGATGTCAATCACAGGACGCTGTGGCAGATTAACGAGAGCAGAGGAGGTCTCCGTTTACGTTGCTTAACGCCTGCACGTCACAACATCGGAAAGCTGGATTTGTAAATGGACGCATGGTGAGAGCTACACATAAAGCCAGTTATTTGGCCTTCACACACACACGCACGCACACACACTATTTTACAGTCTGACTTATTGATCCCTGTAAAAGCAGAGCAGTGTCACCTACCGTGGTTTGCTGCCTTAGTGTGAACAGGTGTGTAATGATTCTTCAGGGTTCTGACTGGTGTGTCATCTTTGGGGGACCCGTCAAGCGCTGCGATCTTTTCGTGTTCATACTGCGATATCGGAACTGGTCCTTGTTGTCTCAAAATGTCAGCCAAGGCTCTGAAAGAACACCGCAGTGATATTAAAAACATGAACTGATACCAACATTTTCTTTTCTTAGCTCTTGCTAACTTGTTTAGCTGCAGCTTCAATTTGAGCCACAGAGGTTTGGGGCAAGGCGGAAAGGAAATCCTAATTACATCCACAATCACGAGGGAGTCAGGTGGTCAATAAAGCAATGCACACAATACAGAGTATTATTTGTACCAGACTCAAGCTCGAGGCCTGTTTGCAAAGCGTTAAGTCAGTGTCTTTTCTTTGCAGCCGCAAAATAAAAGTGATATTTCACTAATTCTGCTTTTTGGATGCTCGGTGTCTGTCTCTGACACGGAGTGCCAGCAGTGCGCTTTCTTAGAGGAAATGAAAGGGCAATTTAACTGTGTCAATGTCAACCTAAAGGAACCACACAGTCCACTTTTCCATAACTCTGTGACTTTGGGAGATATACTGTATATTAATAGCATTTCCCTTCCAGGATGAGCACACTTTAGCTGTTTCGTTTTCACAGACAGAGGCGACCTGATTTTGCATTGTCCCAGTTGATACCTCGTTGTGTGCAGCAGGAGCACATCCTGTATAGTTTGCAGGAACGACCCAACTTTAATCAGGTATAAAAACTGCAAATTGTGAAAGAAGCAAGTTTCACAGCTTCTTCAAAACTGTAGTTGCAGGAGCTGTAAAAAAATTGATTACTGTTTATATAGAATTTTATTTTCATAATTCTTTAATTAAATCTATAATGTAATTTACAAAGAAGAAGACTCTATAAGGAAAAAAGTACTCTGTAAAAATCCTAAAA
>VOQK01042292.1:7028-18841 GCA_015052645.1 Benitochromis conjunctus | reverse complement strand
TTTCTCATCCGGATATTTTGTTCTGGTTCCAAAGAATCCAGAGGACCATGGCAATTATGCTTGTGGGTTTCAACAAACCAGCAGGTGGCTAGGTCAGTATTTTATTTAAAGGACCTGGTTAACAAAACAGAAGCAGATCATTTTAGATATTTACCTGTAGTGACAACAAGGTTTGCACCAGGGGTGACACTCAAATTGAAGTGGCATTTTTCTTGTTCTGCGTGGAAGCAGCAAACGCAGCACACCTCAGGTTTGTAATTGTTTTTGTTTGCCGTTCCACAGAAGACATTAAATTCCTGTTCCTGTTCTGACGGACTCATTTGTACTTCTCAGCTGAGCTTCATGTGTAAAATCAGTGGAATTCCCCCTTTGGGAATTTGTGAGAAAATGTCAGCTGTTTCCAGGAATACAGAAAGTGCATTCACCTAAAGGGCAGATTGTCCTGTGCCTCCTTTGGCTGCTGCATTCAGTCAGTAAGAAGAGTAATTCCTGTTTTATTCACGTTTAGTGTCACGAGCGCTGCTAGTAATCCTGAGAGATTCTCCTCAGTGCTGGTTCCTTTTCATTGCTAAATAATTAATAATACCTGCTGGTTTTACTACAAAAGTCATTTGATTGTTGTTTATGCCCGTCTTTGCTCCGCACCACACAATCATGTGTTTGGGATTGTTTTTTGTTTGAACGGTGCAGGAGATCTGTGGGGACTCACCTGGTAAGGAAATAACAAACTGGCTTTGCTGTGGGCTTTTCATGTTCAGTCACAGTCCTTCTAAATACACACCTGCCTGTTACAGCCACCTCCACCACTTTGTCTGCTCATTGAACAGGCCTGCTGTGATTTGACTGTTGTTTTCAGCCCCAGTCTTGGGGGCTTTGATAAGAATTGGCACAGCTCAACGCTCCGCAGGGCTTTCGCTGCTCCAAGAAACAATTTGAAATGAACAGAAAAAAGGCTGCAAGATCAAAAATGCAGGGATGGCTTTCTAGAAAGTACAGAAGACTGAGAAACTTCTGCAGAGGTGCAACCAAATCCACACCCCTTGGGTTTTGCAAAACAAAACAGAGCAGAGCATCCTCATTAGAAGCAGATAGAAGTAGATACCTGCTGGGTTTTTTGTGGTTGTCTTGACGCTCGACAGCAGTGTGACTTTGAAAAAGCAGGCAGCTCCTTTTATTTATCGGGGGAGATTTTCACCGATGCTGGCGTGGCCCATTAGGCAACATAAGCAGCTGTTTAAAGGCGCACCTGCTGCTCGAACGGACTCGTGGTAGTCTGCATCGTGATGCAGATGGCGAACCAATCCGGCCGCATGCAGCACGCATCTGAGGCTCAGGGAGAGTGAGCTATGTCAGCGTCACCTGCTATCACTCCTTTGTATAAAAAATGATCTAATGGTCTAAGGTTGAGTAGAGTTAAGTTGGGTTAATCATGTGTGAAATTTGAATTTGAAATCTGACTATGTGCAGCTTGGAAGCAGTGGAAACATCAGCACTGCGGTCAGGCTATAGAAAGCGTCATTCACATCAGTCACATCATGCCCTTTGGTGAAGTTGTTAGCAGGCAGATTTGTTTTTTCTCTCTGGCTGGATGATCTCCATAAACAGAGATTTGAGCATACAGACTCTGGAGGCAAGCGACAAAAGTTTTTGTAACTTTCTGGTTTCCATTTGTTGTCCGAGTAGTATTAATCCACCTCGTCTGAATCACCTGTGGGTATATAAACTGTAGGTAAACTGTCTCCATGGAGATCACAGAAGGGCACACTGACTGAATAGCAATCACAAAACCATCAACTGTCCGCTCATGATCATTTTGGTTTTTGTCACTTACTGTACTGTAGATTTACCTGTATTCATAACAGGACTTTAAAACTCTACTCAGAACAAGACGTTTTGGTCCGGATGTCATGTGTATGCAGTAGAAAGAAATATGATGGTTATTAGGTAGTTTATATATATATATATGCATATATATGTGTAACAGAACCACGGCAGGCCCGTCCACGTTTCCATGCGTTTCAACATCGTTTATTGACTCGGTTGCTGTTCACAATCACACGGCTGCAGCTTTTCAGCTCGCAGTCACACACCTACCAACAACAACAACGACAACAGTCAGAGCACGGACTTTAAGCCGGCGAGGCGTGATTGCGGATGCCTTGCAGGTTATTAGTTATTTGGTTGCTTTTAATGGTTGAGTGGATTAAGAGTGGAGCTGGTGGTAGACTGGAGCAGAGTCTGCAGTGGTGCCATCTCGTACCAATCTGCTGTAGTGAAGACAAAGCTGAGCATCAAAGTGAAGCTGTTGATTTATTGGTTGATTAACTCTTCACCTTTGGCCACAGTTAGAGAGAGGATGAAGTCATGTTGTCATGTTAGAGGAGCTGCTCCTCCACATCCACGTGGGATCTCTCAGTAACTGCACAGAAGTGCTGCAGAGAGGGATTTTTAGGCATCTGTGCCTTTCTTTGATGAATGCACACAGAAGTGCATTTGACTTTATGCAATGAAAATTACCAAAATGTTTCATACTGGAAGCCCCTAAAAACTAGCCAATAACCCTGGATGTCAAGTCATCAGACAATTATTGGTTCCCTGATCTGTGAGAGGTAGTTCCTGTCGTGCCAAGGATGATAGGTGAGCAGTGAGAGCAGTGAGAGTGGAGCAGAACTATAAATTTACAGGCTGCTCAGCCAAACAATGAGCTACAACTTGCCATAAAGCTCTGTGAAGCCAAGAAGAGTCTCAGGTTTAGGTGGTAACTCATTGTAGTGTTGTCACTAACAGATACTTTTTTCATTTCATTGCATTTTTAACTATAAAATGTTGGTTTTAGCCACTTTTTACCAAATATTTATGCCTCACTAGTCATTCCTCTTTCATCGTGCAGTTAAAATTCTAGTTATACAAACTGAATAATGGGCAAATAAGGGGCTACGCTATGATCCATTGACCATTATGTCAAACTGTAGCACATTCCAAGTAGTTTATCAGTAAACAGTGCAAATTAATGTGTTGAGCTCTTTATAGTTTATAGAAACCAGAATCGCTGAACATTTAAGATGTGACTGGAATTTTATTCTTCGTGCCCTCAACGCCTGGTCAGTCTCCTCACCACAGACCTGCATCTCATTTGTCACCAGCCCTATTCTCCAATAAATACTACCCAGCTCACATTTACAAACTTTTCCAGTTTACTTCATTTCATTTATATTTTTCTGTCCTTTTTTTGTCTTGCCAGCCTGAAATCTGTGACCCTTTCACTGTATCTTAGATACCTACCTGCTTTAGTTCCTTTCTTCTTTCTATATCTGGCTGCCTTTCACATAATGGCTGCCTTTTATTTTTGCTCAAGTAAACACTGTTTCCTCCCCTCTCACGCTTCATGCAGCAAACACGTTTTTTTAAAGGACACTCTTGGAGTTACTTTAGTGATGCTGATTGCACCTGAAAAATAGAAATGCCTCCTACACTTTTCTTCTGTTGCTGTGTGCTCATACAGCGAACAGTATTATTTCTTCAGTATATGTTGAAAATACTCAACATGCATTTCTATTATGAACTGGCAAACATTTAGAAAGTGGCTTTTGTGTATTGAGTCAGACACGGTCTGAATTTGGGTACTTCTGTGAGCGCGCAATGTGCAGTATTTACTGGTATTTACTTACTAATACAGAACTGTGTTGCCTCAAACTGAACATGCAATGACAGCTGCACCATTTTCACCATGATTTACACCTTTTGCAAAATTTTAATGGCCACAAAGAGGCAAGCCCAAGTTCATACAAGTCCATGGTGGAAATAGCCCTCAGCTTCCTCACATTTAATTTATGGTAATAAAATTGCATCATGTGTATATGCCCACAGAGCACCTACTGAAAACGTGCTTCTGTGCAGTCCTTGAGGTGGATGATGCTGTGTGCCAGTCAAATGCCAATTAGTTGACATGTGATCCAGAACAGGGAAGCGACAGTTGGGTTCACCAGAAATGGGAGCAGCACAAAAAATCTCAAACATTAACAAAAAGCTACTTTCAGCTGCTCCTTTATTCACAAGACGTTTCTACAGCAGGTAAGTCTGTATATTTGATTTGGCAGATTTTTACACCAGATGTCCCTCCTAATGCAACCCACAAGGAATCTGTAGCTCCACGTAGAATCAAACCAGATATCTTTCACTTGTTATGCAAATCTATAAGTCCTTATACTATGGAGCAACTATCAAAGATTTAAAAAAAATACAGTAAGAAAAGTACACACAGTGCCTAAAGTGGACAGTTGTCACAGTTTTTAACACTCCATTTCACTTTGTATGTTATAGTTTCACACTTCTCCACAGCTAGCTGACAGACCAACAACAGCACAAGTAAGAGAAGCCCACAGGCCCAATCCGACAACAGAAGCTCTCTTCAGGTAGACAGACCCCACTTCCACTGGAGCGCCAACGTGCCACCACCGCTTAACCATAATGTCCCCTTCACTCTGTAAACACTTCCTTAATGACTTTACAGGCTCAATCAATAGTTTAACTTCATTTTGAAGAAAACAGTTTCAAAACAGGAAGATGGCAATGGCAAAAACATGCACACGGTGGTGATGTCAATCTGCGCTGACCATCATTCCTCCTACCAAATGAAAATTGGTTGGCCACCTTATCCTCTGTCCAGTCAATATGCCATTAAGTATACTGACTACCATTAAGCATCCACAGCTTTTCATACTCTACTTTTTAACTGTTGGGCCACCATCTGGGTTCTCATATACCTATTTTCCACAAATGTGGTGCTGGTACTGGTGTCTTTGCCAGGCTCGTATACCTTAGTGCTGTTTGAAACCAAAGAAAATTTAGGTTTGAAAAATAACGTGTGCAGTATTTTATGTAGTATTGCTGGCAGAAGTTGGTCACGTGAGCCTGTTCTCACTCCCGACGCGTAACACACCGACGATTTGTCACATAGCGTAGTATGTTACGCTTTGGGAGTGAGAACGTGTTGGTCATTTATGTGGGCAGAAACTCATTACAGAATCTGTGGGCAGAAAATCACTGGTGAATTTCTCCCAGGGTTCCAGCTTTGGGTCCACTATTGTTCTGGTGCTGTCTGGATTTTCCAATGCAGCACCGTGCCTGATGTTAGATTTCCACCAACAGCTTCATTCCCCCAGATGCATGTAGCCAAGCGTGTTAGTGTGAACACACAAAATAGCAACAAGTAGTAAGCGAAAGTACAAGATTTAAGGCAAAACAAGGATGTCTTTGACTTTGAACTATGTCTGCAATGTAAAGGTGAGCATCAGATGATTAATGATCAACTACAGTGGTTCCCATACTGTATGTGCACACAACCCTGCTGAGCATAGCACCACTACTAACACCATACCAGGAAGCTGTCTTGTACACACGTGCGTGCAGAGTCTGGCTGCAGTCATATCATCGTGTCTACAGCTGTATTTTTCATCCGTGGTTTAATCTCTGCCTCCTCTGATCTATAAAAACCAGTGAAGCCACCAGAGCAGATGGCAGCGATCTGGCTGTACATTATTTTATAATCACATTCAGCAGGACTACCAGCCGTCTGACACCAAATAACTTTCTCTGCCCAAATTAAAAGTGTCACGTATTTAACACCTAACCAGACTCTACTTTCATTGCACGTACACACCGCTAATTAGAGGAATTAAATTCACACATGGCTGAAAGAAAACATGTGCAGCTATAATGAGATCTGACCCATATTCATTTCAGCATCATTTGGTTGTTTATTCCCACTGGCCACTCCTGGAGATGGCAGCTCTTTTCATTACCTGTATATTAGATGTGAACCAGCCTGCTTGTTTATAGAAGCCACTTAAATCTGACACAGCCTCAGACCGAGCCCCTCCAGCTCTGCTCCTTCATTTACTTCTTAAGGTCCAGCAAGCTGTAACGACGTCAGGCTATGTGCTGCAGACAGCCCTCGTTCTCTCAGGATGACTTCATTATATTTATTGTACCACATTGTTCCAGTTTGACCTCTGCACGACATGTCTATTAAATTTTAAGCCTGCTCTGGATCACCCCACCTACTGTATTTTTAAACAAATGCTTCTGCAGATTCCTCTCTGCAGAAAAGGATATTCCACTTTTCAATTAAATATATGCTCCTGCTGAGTAGCTTATAAATGGCTTGTTACTCATGATCATCTAAGAGCAAGACAATCTAAGCAATAACAGAGATAACATGCTAAACTTTGGTAGTCATTGCAGTTTGACCTGCAAATGGTGCAAAGATTCTTTACTGGATATACTTTTCACAGGTATAGGCCACATTGTACAACAGACTGACAACAGTTACATTGGATCGAGCCACTGAGTCTAAAAAGGGAAGCCCATGCACCTGCAGTTTACACCTGCAGTTTTTTTTTTTAATGGCTAGCAAGGGCTGGCTCCCCCTTATTTCAAATTATATAGAAGTCTATGAGGAAATGACCTTACTGCTCCTATGATTGATTACTTTAGCAAGTATTTTCCTGATGAGAGTATGTAGAGTCTCAAATGCTAGGTTGGAGTTTAAAACCATTTTCAAACCAGCATGTTACTTCTTGGTGGCTACGTTCATCTTTAACATACAGTTCCTGGTATAACTGTTGTTTCATTTCCTCTGCATGTATTTTTTCGTGTGACTTAATTATAAATATTTGACCCAATTACACTTTGTTCTGGACTGAAGTGAAGAAGGCACCACATACACTATACTGCCAAAAGTTTAGAGTAGTGTGAAGGACTGTGCAGGCCAGTCAAGTCCTTCCACGCCAAACTCGCTCATCCACGTCTTTATGGACCTTGCATTGTGCACTGTTAAGCAGTCATGTTGGAACAGGAAGGGGTCATCCCCAAGCTCTTCCCACAAAGTTGGGCCCATGAAATTGTCCAAAATGTCTTGGTGTGCTTATGGTGCCACACTGGAATTCACCGAGCTCCTTAGAGCGACCCATTCTTTCACACGTTTGCATACCTAGGTGCATGATTTTCATGCACCCATTCAAGTGATTGGAACATCTTCATTCAGTAATTTGGATGGATGAGTAAATACTTTTGGCAATATAGTGCATGAGAACATTTTCATTTTAAACCTTTAAAAGAATATGAGGATGAGGTTTTAGTGCCGTTTTAAGAGCCTCCCTAAAACACCCTTAATGCCCCTTCTCCTTAGCATTTCAATGGGAACCATACAAGACTGTCTCCCACACAGGGCTTAAAGCAGCAGAGCAGTTATAGTCCATCAAACAGTGTGTAAAGTCATCGTTATGTCCTTACAGGCTGCTTAAATCCTCAGTCAGAAGCCTCTGTGTTTGTCCACACCGTTGTCAGCTAGACAGTCTGATGAAAGGCAGTCACTCTGCGGCCGGTCCGTCTGTGCTTTCAGGTGAGAAGGTTTCATTATATTGATTTCCCAGGAGGTTCACCTCTACTCAGTTCTCTCCTCGTTGGGTCATTTCTGCTCACATTCTGAGTCCTTCTCATTATTCTGCAGCCCAATACCCAAACATATGGATCAACGAGTGATTCTGTGCCTCGATACATGCTGTTATTTTTTTCTGTCCTAACACCCACAGTATCATTTACTTTTATATTCCTCATTGCTGTAAAACCAGCAGCAGCCATTAATCATGAGTCTGAATGCTCACATTGCTTGTTTCTCATTCAGCCCGCAGGCTGTCGTGGATGCCGCCTTCCCAGAAGGCCGCTGGCTAGCAGCTTGTTACTGTGTCAACTAACTGACCACCCACGACTCTGCCTGCATGCCTTGGCCTGGCCCCAGAGGCTCACGGGTAATCTGTCATCCAGTGTGTGTGAGTAAACAGAAGAATATTAATCTTATGTTTGCCAAGACCTCAAATCCACTCCCACTCAGCCTTAATTAACTGTTTCACTGTAATTCGGGGAGCTGATCTAATTATTTCACTATCTGGCCAAAATGGTTATAAAAACGTTCTTTCCAGGTCTGAAGCATTCAGGATTCAAGGGGGAAATGATGGTGTTAAAGCCTTAAAGAGTTTTTACAAACTGGAATATGTTTATGTTTTTTGTTTGTTTGGGGGGGGGGTCTTGACATCTTGACATCTCTAGTCTGCCTCATGTCTTGACTTTTGAAACCCACATTACATTTCAAGAGAAAATTTAATCACTGCTTTCCAGTCTCATGATCTCCGTGTTTACTTCAGCAGCTGTGGGCACAAACGAATCTGTGCAGCTTGAAGTAATCCTCATCAATTCAGCACAGTGTTTTCTCAGCAAGCACACTGCCAGTGCAGAATGTCGTGGTTAATGTAGACTAGACAGATATTAACATGACAATGAACCAGTACTTTGGTCAAGAGTAACACTTCTAAAGGTGCAGAACAAGTATGCAAACACAGACACTTGGAGCTGTTTGAGGCTGATTATAAGCTGAAGCTGCAGTTTGTGCATCACTACAGCAGGAAGCAACAGGAACAGACTGACCCGTTAGTTTTGGTTCACTACAGCTTCAAACAATTACTTTCACAAAGATCTCGGTCGTGGGCGGGCAATACTGATGAAGATAAAGTAAGCGAAGGGCCACACTTTGGAAAGCTGAATTGTAACATGGCACAGGTAGTGGTGATTTACATTAAACTCCATGAATATGGTAGACACGTTGGATTTATTTGGATTTAACCATAGCAAACAATTTTACTATAACTTAACCCTCGGATGTCTAAATCATGATGTTAACTCTGGATCAGATAACCATACCATAACTCCACATCTGGGAGAAGGGCAGAATGGAGAAAAATGTGAATAACTGCTAATATTTGTCAGATAAAATGATTATTTTCTTTGTTCCCTGATTGCCAAGATTTGGGAGAACAGTTTCATAAAAGCTAAAATTTCATATTCTGATTTTCTGGGTCTAGAGTTAGAGTCGGGAATTGGTTTGGAGTCATTACTGATGACACAGGTTTTCCACTGGCCTTTTTAGACAGTTGCCTGTGCAGACCCTACCCAGAGAGGTATGCAACCCATGTGTAGATAGGTGTGGATGATGCTCTTCTTAGACTGAATCCTGACTGGAAGTGTAGGAAAGGAAGCTACAGTGGAGTTCATGACGAAAAAACATCAAAGATTAAAAAGGTGGTGACACGAAAAGCACAGGCAGCGGCTCAGTGGACAGTGTCCGTTGTTTTTAATACTTGGTTCCACTTCAGCTGAATGCATGTGAAAACTGCACTTCTTTACAGCTTCTTCAAGGTCCAACAACAGCACTAGCAAGAGTAGCACACAGACTGGTTGTTCATGTCAATAAAGCCTACAGCTACAACATGTAGACCACGGTCTGCAATGCTGTTCATAGGCTCTACATAGGACCAACGCACAACCATGTTTAAGCCTAGACCTCAGAGGGTTGGCAAAAGTGCTTTTGGTGTTTATTTAATGAAGATGGAAGTCTGACTGTGAACCATATAGAGTCTCTAGAGGCTTTTATAAATGTGGTGCTTTTTTCCTCTTTAAAAGAAAATATCACTCAGTAAGTTATCTATATGTAACTGGTAAAACAATAAGAGTAAATGTCCTGAAACATAATTTTTAGGGAGCAGGGCTGTCTGGCGTTTCATTCTCTGCAGGTAGGAAACCTATCAAATGTGCTGATTTTATTACCTTTGAACAAAGTCGTTCCAGCGTTTCCACTCTTTGCACTGGACTCAGATAACCGGCAGCTCGATCTCTTTTCTCTCTCAGTAAGAAATTGAAGCATATTTCCTAAATCCCACCACAGCAAACCATCTGCAACATCTCCAGATGTAACATAATCTTTTTTAATTTTCAGTTTCCCTCCCACTCCTTCCCATCAGCCCACTCACTGGCTAATTGGACAGTAAGGCGACATGCATTAAGGAACGTGTTATTTACATTTGCAGCTTTTGTGATAAATATCTAACCGCATGATTGTGGTAAAGAGTAGTCATTAGGCTTGTGCATTATCCTCAATATATTAAATATATGAATGAATATTAATTATTGTACTTTATTTATTATAACTTACCGTGGACCTTTTATAATTTGATTAATATGTTATGGAAAAGTTTTCAGATCTTCAGATGACCTTTCTTTGCACTTCATATACTTTATTCCCACACAGCACAGCCTTATTGTTTTTTTAACAGGCAGAACAATGTTCAGACAGGAGCTTTACAAGTTAAATTCTCTGTCTTATATTAGCATAATACATATACAGTACAGCGCTGCTTTGTTCGCCTTAAGCGAATGCTGATTATAATTAGTGAATTAAATTACAGTGTCGACTGCAGAAAAAAGTAAAGGAAGGAGATAAAAAGCTTATTATTTGTTTGAGTGTGGGAGTCTCTGTGTGTGAGCGAGTTTGACCTTGAGCTTGTGTGAATGTTTATTTCCATCACAGTATATCCATTTTTTTAGACACCCCAACAGAAAACTCTCTCTCAGAGACCTGCACACTGCCTTCTCTAACTTATGCTCACCATTCCTCTGCTCAAACATTTTTGGAAAAGTCAAAATGGCAAATTCAGAGGGATGCATTGCTAATCTGATTGTTCTGACCTCGCTGCTCTTTGCTAACCTGTAATGGAGGAACGCCACACTCACAAAGACCATGAAAGAGAAATTAGACTCGCAGACTGGAAGCATTTTAGCGCTACAATCTGCATAATGAACTTTAAGCTGCTGATCCCCAGCTGTGTCTTTCTTTCTGCCTCACTTTCTTTATATTTTATTGCCTTTTTCTTTCTCTGTCTCCCATAACAGGCTGCAGCCCGCTGATAGCAGACCTTCAGTCAGAGAGGATGGAGCTGTGATGTTTCTATCAGCAGACAAGCGAATGAACGAACTTCCAGCTGAGTCTCTGAAGCCACGTCAGCTGCCTCCCTCCTCTTCCTCCTCACCCCATCCTCTGTCAGCCCTTTCTTTTGTCTCACATTATCCCCCCGTGCCACTCTGTGACTCTTTTTCTTCTCTTTCGTAAATGGCTAAAGTCACTCCTAGAATATGTTATGTTCCTTTATCGTCCCCGTTGACGCTTTCATCATAGCTGTGAAACGTTTTCATGTGAAAACAACAGAGTCCCATTAATCATTTCAGTCGATTGTCCAGTTCTGGTATCAGTCTTTGAATGTTTGATGAGGTCTGGACTGCTGGAGAACGTTCGGGTGGAGTCCAGTGGGAGTCAGTCCAGCTGCTGTTGAAGCTGCTGCTGCTGCTGCTGCTGTTCAACAGCCTGAAGCTGTTTGCCTGATCATTAGTTCGCCTGATGTTACTACTCAAACACACAGACTTTTTTTACAGCTTAGTTTGGAAAGACTAGAGCATATAAATACAGAATATGTATGAGAGAACCGAGGAGCAATGAGTAGCGCTGTTATTCTTTGACTTACATATATGCTTATTTACTTGAAATCATGCTAAGCTAAACATGGACTTGCTCCATCTGAAGCCCACCTGTTGTCATATTGCTATGACTAATTACAGTTTTTGCAGGCTTTGGTTGCGGCCCATAAACAGGAAACTTGCAGAAATATGCCATGCATCACATGGTCTAGGCTCAAATTGTGTTCAAATAGGGAAAGTAAAATGACAAATACATTATTTTACCAAAGTACACAATACATGTACTTCAGTCAAATCTTTCAGAGATGTTTGCTGGCTGCCTGAAACATATTTAATAATTCTATAGGATGTATACATAGTCAAATTATATGTGAAAGATTAGATTTTTAAGATGCTCTGAGTGAAATAAACTTTTATTATTTTAAAAAAAAAGCTTGTGTACATTAACAACATTA
>VOQK01042290.1:121419-135385 GCA_015052645.1 Benitochromis conjunctus | reverse complement strand
GTTTTCAGATGTAAAAAAAAAAAAAAAAAAAATCCTTTCCGCTGTTGGGCCACCACAAGGTGTGCAGTAATGCATTTGCTTATACATTTTACTACAGTGTTTCTCGCATTTTATTCCTCATTAAAAATGTCAAATATATGCAAAGTATACAGTGAAAGTTTATTTTTCTACATGTCTTTTTAGGTGCATTGATACATTTGTTGGCTCCACCAATAAATTACTTTCTTTAATTAATGAAATCACTTTCCTCCAAATATGGTAATGACCGTTTCCATTGAGCCAACATGCCAACATGGTGGCAGCTTAAGGATAACAACTTCAAACTGTGGTTTCAGTGATGTCATATTGGCTAAGTTCATCTTATATATACAATTTCTATCTAAACCATGCCATACGTTTTTATATACCTGCATGAGCGCACTGTGTTGAAGAAGTATTTAATTCATACTTACAGTTGATATAAGTTTGAGTCTCAGTCTGCAGGTGCTTGTGTGTCTGTACTTGAGTGTCATTGTGCGAGTGTTTCTGGAACACTGATAAGACCCTCCCGTGTAAAACCCAGTTTGCGGTCTTCATGGGAAATCAATTTGTCCCGCTTTCTACGTGGCCAGCCTTTATGTGCTTCACTTCCTCCCACAGCTGTCACCCAATATATACAGAGCCATCGCCTCCCTCCATCCAACGCCACACACACATACTCACTGAGCTAAATCAAACGCATATCAGCCACATACATGCATATTCATTCAATTTCTATGCATATTCGGCACTCCAGCTGACAAGTGAATTACAAAGAGTGGCAGAAAAGATGAGTCAACTCAAGGTGGTGGTGAGTGTGTATGTGTGAGCTGGTGAGAGAGTTAAAAAAAGAGATAAAAAGAGAGAGGTGAATCCTGGCAACTTGGCCAGGAGCTCATTAATCTGCAGATGTGTTCACACCAAAGAGATACGGCGCGCTGCACTCACATGTATTCACACATGGACGCACACACATTATGAGCCCTGTAGCTCATTCTTATTCAACTCTGCAGCCAGTGCGTCCTTTGTTTCTCATTGTCCTGAGGAGGTTGGAGAGGAGGGAGTGTCCATGCTGATTGAAAACTGAGAAATTATGCCATCACCTATCTCACGTCTTCTGTGAACAGAGTTTGCCTGCACTCCAGTACCCCTCTGCAGATGCTTGGGTTTTTTTTTTTATTAATGTTTTTTTTGTTTTTGTTTTTTGAATGTGTCTAATGGATGCACCACCAACTGAGTCAGCTGCAGGCACAGCAGCGTCAATCAGCACTACAGGCTTTTTTTTGGCATTCTTGGTGGTGTTGGGGTAAGAGTATGCATGGTAGCGGCAGCGGGGTACAGCCAATCATAATGCTGATTGAGGAATCCAGTGATGTGGAGGAATTAATGAGGCATGGGGTACTGGCTGAGCCAGCCAATCATAGCCCTTTAAGAACTCGTCAGCTGCTGACAAACTGTGAAAAACTGCTGGTCATCAATCACACAAAAAGAGACGTTCTCTGCCATTCGCACACTTGCCATCACATGGCAGCTCATGGATTGTTCATTTTGAGTCACAGTGCTGAGTCATTTGTTGTTACACCACCTTCACACTTTGGAAAACCGAAATAATTCACCAAAAAAGAAGTCTACCCCATATTCTACAGCAAAGATTGCTCTTAAAAGCATCATGTTTGAGTTAAAAAAAACTTTTGATTAAAAAAAAAAATCCAGGATCATTAAAGACCAGGAATGCATTTTCCCGTAGTCGAGTGTGTCAGAGTTGTTGCTTGTATCTTGAATCACCTTTTCCTACCTGGTGGTGAGCGTTGTAACACTGCAGGAAAAATAGAAGCCAAGAAAAAGCACTAGAAACTCTATAACATATGAGCCTAACCTCTAGAACTAGAAGGATTTGGAGCCAAACACATAAATCCATTGCATCATTAATGATGGAATGAATGAGACGTCCTGAGGGGAGCAGCACGGCAGCTCCGGCTCCTTCCATCTATCTTCCTATATGTAACCTAACAACTCTCTCTCTCTCTCGTCTAGAATCTATCGATCTGCACATTTCTTTCTTACTTTTTTACACTTCTGATTATAACTCTTTGCTTTACTGCATAAATCACCTCTAGCTCTAAGAATTTGAACTTCAGCTTTATTCTTTGTTAATCCTGAGAGAATCTGAACAGCCTGTGTGTATCTGCCATAAAACATCCACTATGTTCAGCTACAGTCTGTGCTTTCCACTTTCACAATCGTCTTTGACCTCACCGCTTGGATCTATGGACCTTTGGTGAGGTGGGTATGGGCCTGATATTAATAGCCTCAACCTCATGAATCTTTCAGGCTCAATCATATGAGCTGATGTGAAAGGAGTTGGCCCTAGAGGATGAATTAGTTAATACATCAACCAGTGGAGGCGTTTCTAATGCCCTTTAAACAAGAGTTGTGCATTAGCTCTTCGTATAGTCTTGAGCACATATTAGTTTAACGTAAGACGGGTACAAACAGGTGTGTGTGTGGGGGAGGTCAGATCTGTGTGGAGAAAAAAATGGACATAAAAAGGAGAATACATTTTGCACACGCCCTTGTGAGCATATTTGGCAATTCGAGTATGCAGGTGAGTGAGCGTGTGAGCTTGAATAAGTTTCATTTTATGCATGAGTACAGAGACATTTCGGTATGAATAATTGTATTGGCCTTTGACAGAAAAATACTGAGCAAGAGAGAGAGAAAAAAAAGGCATGGAGCCACAGAGAGAGAAGTGGGGGGAGAGGTTCGGGGTTGCGAGAGAGTGAGGAAGTGTGGCAGGAAATGAAATGTGTTATTTGGGAGAAATGGTGGTGGTAGTGTGGGGTGGGTTTGTGTTCACCCCAATCTCTGCACTGCAGCGCGATTTCAATGCAGCCCTACACTGCGGGCTTTGCCAAGGAGCAATGTTCTGGAGGGGTCAAGGAAGGGATGAAGGAAAAACGATGGTCTGAGCAGAAGAGAGCGAAGAACTGAGTGCAAAAGAACGACAGAGGGAGAAGAAAAATACTAAGAAAGAAAATAAGGAGATGGAGCGTGAAAGAGCGGCAAATGAGGTGAAGACATGAAGATGTGGTCAAAGTGAAAAATGTAAGAAAAAGAAAAAACATATTTGATAAACGGCAAAAAGCAAGCAAGGGAGAGAGGAAGGAACTGGGGGAAATAACTCCAATCTAATCATCATGATTGGGAAAGTTGGAAGACCAGAGTGTGTGGTGAGGTGCAAATTAAAAAAAAAGAAAAAAAAAAGGGGTGCTTCCTGTCAAGCAGAAAACCAACTTAAGGACACTGCTGCGTGCAAAGATACCGCAAAAGATGTCGCTTTTCAATTTTGCTGAAAATGACCAGAGAGTTCTTTAAACCACCTCTAAGTCTGAGCCAATGTGCTCTGTTAGATTGAAAAGGAACTGGATAGGTGTGTATGCCTATTTAACGTGGTGTTGCTTTTGACTTATTTACTTGAGAGAAATTAACTAGGCTGATTAAGGATAAGGAATAGGACGAGTTTATGAGGCATGTGAACTTGGTCAAGCGACCCAAGAGGCAGGAAGAGTATATCACAAGTCTAAAAGGAGTTGTGAAACATGAAACACATTTATTTGTTCCACCAAACGACACAAGAAACAGTTCTGGCCAGCACGCGCCGCAGACAGATCCCAACACCAGTCAATCCCATCAACAACAACCACTGACACACTAAGTGGGCCTCTGATTAATGCTACTGGATGTGTGCTATAAGCAGATTCAAAGAGACTTCTTAGACACACATTAAACCCTTTTCTAAATTATTTACAATCTCCATCCACATTAACAAACCACCATTACCCAATAAATACGAATAAACAGCAATCAATAAATACATACAAGTTGTAGTCAGAAGTTAACATCCATTCATCATGGGCATGAATATTGAATATCAGTTTTGAACAGCATACATCTTTAATGACTTTAGATCACGAGAAATGGGTATACAAGTTTGAAAATAATTTTTTTGATTTTTCTAATCCAGGGTCAAACATGTACATGTTTGCTTAAAAATTTACATCCACCCTCACCAATATTTGGGTAAATATCCCTTAGCAAGTGAGGCCTCAACCAGACACTTGATATGGTTGTAATTGGGGCTTTGGGAAGTCCATTCCAGAAGGTTGATGGCCCATTTCTGAAACACTTTGTATTCTGAGATTATGAGTTAAACAATTATACATAAGCACAAGTTATTTTGATGTGTCAGCAGTTTGCCATGGTCTGGATGAGACCCAAAATGAGAGGAAACTGATTTACATGGAGCCCCGGTGGTTTCTGCATCCATGAACTGGAAACTGCTGGAACACCAGTTTCACTGTCCACAGTGAGGCATGTTTAATATTTTCATGGATTGATGGTGCAAACCGAGAAAAAGGTCCCTGCTTTAAATTTGACACGTTTGATCTGAACTCAAATTTGCAGCTCGTCTACGTAGACGAGGCAAATGACTTGTGGAGAAAAGTTGTATGGTCAGAAGAGACAAAGATTGAGATATTTGGCCACAATGACAAGATATATATTTTGAGGAGTAAAGGTGAGGCATTGAAACCTAAGAACACTGCAAAAGCTGTCAAGCATGGTGGTAGTAGCATTATGCTCTGGGACTGTTTTGCTGCCAGAGGTACTGGTACGTTGCATAAAGTAGTTACAATAATGAAGGAGGAGGACTACCTGCAAATTCTTTAACTTTACCTGAAATCAACAGCTGGATGGTTAAACACTGGACACAGTTGGGTGTTCCAACAGGACGATGATCCCAAGCACATTGAAACTGGCTTTGGAATGCATAAAGCAGCTTTGCATTAAGCTTCTGGAATGGCCTTCCTACACCTCAACCCTACTGAAAATTTGTGGACTACGCTTAAGAGCCTGGCCCTGGTCAGGTAACCATTTTAACTGAACCCTATTAATTCAGTAGGGAATTCAGAATCCATTCAGAACTATACCAGAAGCTTGTTGATGACAATCAAAAGCATCTGGCCAAGATGCAAGTTGCTAATCAAATATTAGTGGGGGGTGTATGCAGTCTTTTGACCCTGTGTGGATTAGAGAAAATCCAAAAGAAATTCAAACTTGTGCATCCAATTCTAATTTCTTAAAGTCATTAAAGATGTATGCTGTAATATCATTTTACCCTGGAAAAAGAACAGTTCAAAGAAATCATTAAAAGCCCAGACTTACCATGAGATTCATGCCCATAATAAATCTATATAAAGCTTTGACTCCAATTGTACATCTAACCAGTAAAACCAAAGACCCCGCTACCTAATACCCACTTGATGTTGTTCTCCCAGAATTAATAAAAAGTGTTCTTGCTGGAGTGAAGTTTCTTCAGCAGATGAATTAAAATATACAGCCTTTACTGTATGTTAGCATAAGCCTTTTTATTCAGCTGGCATCTAGCAAGTGGAACAACCCTGTGATAATGTGACAATTCAACAAACAAACATGGATTTTATTACACGGTGCCTGAGTCTTATTTACCAATATTCTATTACTGTATGTGCCAATTATATCTATCAAGTCATCAGTTTTGATGATCAGTATTTGTGTAGCAATTACTCAGATTATTAGTTGCACTTTATGAGAATGGCAGCTTGTTATAAGGCAACTGTGACCGTGTCAATTCGACCAAACTGTTGAACTTTGTGAAGCAGCAGGGGTACTATTATCTCCTCCAATTCATCATGCAAATAACAGAGAAAATGAAGGAGATGAATCCACACTGGGCCATGAGAAAGATGGACAGAGATGAGGTGAGGCAGAGGTTGAAATACAGGAAGTGAGAATAGGATGACCAGAGTAATTTCCTACTTTTAACACCTCCATTTACCTTCTTCACCCTATAACACACGCTGAATATGAAATCCAAAAATCACAGTTCATCTACTAGCTTTTAGCTTTGATTCTCTCTCAGACAACCATGAGGAAAACACTACTTTCATGTGTTGCCAGTAATAACAATGTGTTGTTGTTAATCCAGATGCATATGATTGACTTTGATGAAGTTGCTTACCTGCCTGCTCTCTTTTTCGTCCGGACTGACAGACTGATGGACTGACTGAGGTTTTTTGGCAAAGCAAATAGCAGTTGACCTGAAATAATTTACATAATTCCCGGGCTGCTTAGAATCACTGTGATTTGTTGGTCAGTCTTTAGAGATAGATGGAGATTAATGCATTTCCTTCTCAACAAACCACATTTGAACTGAACAGAAAAAGCTGCTTCTGTCAGAAAGAGATTTTGTTTTTAGACTATAAATAAAGACAAACAATGATCCTAATCTTGGAGGAATCTATTAAATTTGTGATTTATTGATCTAGTTGGAGATTCTAAATCAAAAGAACGACAAATGTTGCACCATTATAACCCTGTTGGTGTTGCATGGCAGTGCTTATCTTGGAATTTACTGTATATAGCCTGCAGACTACCTTTGATTAGAAGTCACAGGGTCCTGAACTCTGACTTCTTATCCATGTTGATTTAAAAGTTAACACAACAACGGAGGAAAATAAATCTGCTGGAGAGGAATGTGCGCTACAGGCAGGACGCTCTGAAGAATGACGTGTATGTCTGCTGCCATTTTCAAGGTCACGAACAAACGGAATCACTAGAACTAAAATGTAATCGTGGTGTTTTTTGTGATGAATGTGGGAGCATTCCTTTTTCACCGCAAATATTTTGGCAGAACAAGAAAAACATAGGAGTACAGGAAAGATACCACAGAAAACTACAAAAAACCCATATGTGACACTTTGAATATACTGACTTTGTTTTATGAATTTATGTGCATAAGCCTGTTTTCCCCTCCAGTTAGACTTAAATGGGCACAAATATATTAGTTTGCAGTGCAGTTAATACTTAATAGACCTTTAAACAGAATGGATGGCAATGAATACATTGTGTCACACGGGCAAAACTCTCCAAAAGCACCAGAGCATTTGTCTCTGTGAACAACTGCTACATATGGCTGTGGATATTCATAGAAGCTGTACCATTAATTTAAAACATTTATAGCTCTCACACTTAAAAAGATCTCATGAAGTACTTTATACTTGATGATAAAATGAAAAGATAGTTATCACTGAGACCAAGGAAACTGCATGTGCATGTCATGTATGTCCATGACTTGCACAAATTCTCGCTACTACATGATTCTTTTATAGAAACTGGATGATTTGTGGACTATCATATGCATCTGGATTCAAGTTTCTGCATTTAAACTGCTAGTTAATAGTATTACACGTGTATTGTTGAAAAATGAACACTGAGAAAAGTTAATGATCTAGTTTTCTCCATGTATTTAAGTAAGTGTCATGGTAAAGTGGAGACACTTAACGACTAGTTGATTATGAAAGTCCAGTCAAGTAAAGTCAGACCAGAGAGGTGAAGTAGTACTTGTTTAGTAGAGGAAGGATTTTATTGCGTTAGCTGGTTTCACAACATTTTAAACCCCCATTGATTTGTATCACAGTTGTGGTTATTAACTTTCTCTGTTAAGCAGGGCTTCATGCTTCTGGTGCTGTTCACACTCGCATAAAAATGGGCCTTTGTTGGGCCACATGACATTTCTTCCACACAAAATAATCTCTGTGAGTGCCACTTATACCAAGCAGAGACATTATCAGATGATGATGATAAAAATCTATAAAGCCCATAAAAAATATCTAAAAGTAAAATGTATCTGTCGCAAATAAGAGACGAGATTAATGCTTCAGAAAATCATTAATCTGGTGCTTTAGCGCAAAGAGCAATAAAATAAACAATTTCAATGCGAGTTAATTATTTTATTGCTGAGTGCGCTCTCAGTGCTGCTGTCTATTTCTAAAGTGATGGCTGCACATTAGAGCTCTGAAACTTTAAACTGGATACATTTGAACATTAAAGGTTACTGTCCGCCCAATAAAGGAGACATGGAAATTATTTCAGTTTGTCAGCGGATCAAAGTGAAATTAATTTTATTCACTGAACAGGTAATATTAGTGTGTGTTCTGTCTTCTAGTAGCTGCAATTCCAGCAGTGTAAAATAGACTTTTACGATCAGTTATAATGGCATTTAGACATTTTTGGCATCACTAAATTAATGTATGCACTTCCTGTGATTATGCGGTGTGCACTTCATTTGGGGGTGGTTTTAGTAAGGTATGGCTTAACAACTTCCACATATAAAACGGATATGCCCGACAGAGAATCTATAATGCACTTGTTGTAAAACATGCTTTAAATCAAAGAATGGGTGAAAATGTTAAAGTTACCACTGTGACTTTCATGATACAGAAAACTCTGAGCTTAGCATAGCTAAGACATTAATCTCACTTCATAGTACACCCCTCAGGTCTGTTCCATTAGGATTCAATCAGTGTTTACAGCTGGCAGATAAAGTCATAGCGTGTGTGAAATTTAGAGATTCTAGTATTAATAATAATAAGAAAGATTTTTAAACAAAATGTATTATTTATTATCGTGGTTACTTAGGATACACTGATGCCTGGGGGCACTGCATCCGGTTTGTGTGTGTTTTCATAAAAAAGTAAACGGGGCTTTTATTAACCTCAACGGTAGAAGGCTGGCGATTCTGTTTTGAAAAGTAGATGTACTAAGTTGATGCTTGTTGTGCTGCTGTGTCCTTGTTAAAGTTGTTTGGCTGACACAAACTTAAGTCCTTTCATTTTTTAATTAAAAGCACCCTAGCATTTCGAGCGCGCACATACCTATCATTTCTCAACAAGCCTTTTTGATGAAACACCTGCAAGAAAAAAATAATATTATGACCGTAATGTCTTTGAGTATTACATATTTGTTAGGCCATCCATGGGCTGAATAATCAGTCATCACTCAAGAATAATTATGTGCGTTGTATAGTGGACTGCCTCAGTTATTAGGTTTGTGATGCATCTCAGAATGTGCCTCTTTTTCTGGTTTTCAAATAGCCCGCAGTGTATAAATAGTCCTGCCCTCGTTGTCATGCTTTCTGTGAATATACCTGTGTACGCACTGCAAAAACTCAAAATCTTACCAAGTATATGCGTCTCATTTCTAGTCAAAATAATCTCAACACACTTAAAATAAGACAATCAGCTACAGAGCAACGTTTCAGTAAGATATAGGAACTTGTTTTTAGACAGTGCATCTTGAATCTGGAGAGTTTTCACTTCTTCCATTGTCAGATTTTTTGCACCAATTTCAAGCAAAAATATCTTGTATTGAGTGAAAAAAAAATCTTCATTGTTACAACAATAATGATTAGAGATAATGACAGATGATGATAGAGATGTGTTACGTTTTCAACAAGTCCTTTAACTATTTTATTTGTGCAGTAAAATTTTATTACTCCATGCTCTATCTACAAATAAATGTTCATTCCAGCTGTGGGATATCGATAATATAATTAATCACTGTGTATCAACACATCGCCATCAAACTTAGAGGCTTTGATGAGCCTCATCAATCACTTTTTCTATTGCAGCATTCTAAAAAAATTGGTTCTCGTGATCAGTGGGATGCCACAACTTCAAACAAGATTGTTAATGTCTTTAGATTTATTACTGGCCATATGTCTTACTGACAGCCATCTGGGGGTTTAGATCAAGTTAGAGCCCTGAATAGAAGTTAGAGTGGAGCTGGAAAGTAAACAATGAAATGTCCACAGATAATTTTTACACTGCCACACATCCACAAATACTAACTACAAACTCACAGAGGAAACAAAAAGCATGAAGTGAGCAGTTCTTTAAAATACTTCTTCCCAAAGAATTCCCAAAAGTTCTGGAGGCAGTCCCCAAGGATGACATTGCATCATTTTGCCTAAATAATCACCTTGTATGGAGCAGGGGCGATGGATGGAATGCTGATTTATTTGATTTTCAGGTTATAATAGGATTGTATTGGCTGTCTAAAATCAATTTGAACCAGAAGAAAAAAGATGGAAGCTCTTTAATAAGCTGGCCATCAGTGACTGATTAGAGACACTGAGGCTACACGTGTGAAATCAAATACAGTTATTAAAGCTGACTTTCTGCTTCCTCTTCAAAATAGCACATATTCAAATTGTAGTCAGGCATGCACTGTTATAGGTAGTTAACCTTTTTTGCCTTCAGCGGTAAGTAATAGTAAAACACATTAGATATGCAGATGTTGTAATTAGCATTACAGCAATTTAGTTACATTGGGAAATAACGAGTTCTAAGAAAAGAAAGCCAAAGGAGAGACATAGAAATGAAGACGTAATGAGTAGATAACCAATATTTTGTGACTTTTTTTGTGTGCTTTTCTGCACACAAATTTTGGCTAAAATATTATTTTCCAGGGTAAAATTTATTCTAGCTGCTTCTAAAAACCATCAAGGTTGATGTAGCCTAAACCAAATCCGATGGCTAAAAATCATCACAAAGTGCATTCGTGGATGTTATACATTCATTTGGCATCAATTTGTCACAAATTATTGATCCAACAGAGTGTTGATTGATCTCCAATGACATTAATGCAGAGGCATGCCTAAATGTTGCATAATAGGTGCTTTTGAGTCAAAGCATTAAAAGGCTTTGGATAATCAGACCCAGGTCAATATAGATTTACTAACCCTTTACTCCTGATCTGTGACTCCTTTCCATAAGCACTGAACATTAAAACCACAGTGTGGCCGAATGTCTTTGTATGGATGACATTGAAGAACTGAAAAAGATCATCAGACCACAGGGTGCATGGAACCACACGGAACCACAACTGGAGATGTTTGTAATTCGTCTGAGCTTCAGCTCAGCTGTTACAGCAAGAACAAAGCAAAAACAGAACTTGGTTTGATATGCACATACTGCAACACAGTGTAACTCTTGTGTGCAAGCTAACATTTACTGTAGTCTTGCCACAGAAATTTGGCCAGGACCCAGAATCAATGTCAGACTGAATGCTGACAACAACTTTGCATCAAATGTGATGTGTTTAAGCTCCGTCAAAGTCTGCAACTCAGTGTTTCTCAGTTTTTTAAAGCGTCACAAGTAAAGTCACTTTGATATTTTCTACTACTGCCACATCTTCCTTTTCTTTCCTGTATTTTCCCTCATCCACTGCGGCGTGCACTGCTTCGACAATACTTTAATCAGCTGCTCCACTGCTCAGTGAGCTCAGAGCTCCTCTGTGGCCTATATGTCCTTGTGTCACACACGTAGCCTCATTCACCTAAATCACTGTACTGCCATTTTCTGACAGACACATTCTCACATCACATAGCTGAGTGGAAACATGAGCTGCCCACTGCTCTCAGGGCACAAGGTGAAAACACACACACACACTCACACACAGTTGAGGCACATACTCTATACTTCATCTTGAACAGCCTCTGGCACAAACGGCTGACTTGCAGCATATGGAGATTCCATGTTCATTTTCAGTCAGGGAGCTTGACCCAGGCCCCCCCGGACCTGACAGGGAAGCCACTGAGATTGCACTCCGAGTTATTCAAACACATAATATGGAAACAAAGCCCACAGAGGCAATCTGCCATTTCCTCATGAATTCACCTCACAGTAGAGTGCATATGTTAAATGTTAACTCAGAATATGCCTGGCATTACTTCCCCTATGCTTCAGGGACACAGCAGTTTGTAGCTGCTGACCTCTGAGGTCCCCTCACTCATACCTGACCTGGCAGTGACTCACCGATCTCACAGCTCTCTCCAGAGAACCCCTGAGGACAGTAGCAACTGTAACCATCCCCTTCCTGCAGGCAGCTTCCACCATGGAGACAAGGATTGGTCTGGCATGGATTACTCTCCACTGTCAGGAAAGAAAACAAGACGAGGAAGAAGTTAACTGAATTTATCAGGTATCTTTCTATAAATAGAGAGCATTATAAAAGTGTCTTCACAAACTATAACAGGCAAAGTGTCAGCATTATGCCCCTGTCATTACCCTTACAGAGCTCATTTTTTGGCTCCGCTCTGGCAGGGACAGAAGAAGAAGAGCAGAGTAGGCAGACAGCATGTAGAGCTGTCCCAGACTCTATGACTTTCAACAAGGGGACGGATTGGCTGTTGTTGCGTCTGTCACGCCACTATTTATCATGACTGATAGTAAACAGGGGCACACCAGAAGGACAGTGTGCTAAGTTGACTGTCCCACATCTCAGGTCTTACTGATGAGACAAGGTCCTCATAAATTAGCTGATCATCATCCAGTCATCCATACTGATGCAGGAACCTATTTCTATGGCACATTAATGTGTTGCAGAGAAGGTAATAAACGCATTTTACGTTGGTGGGCTATAACTCCGTGCCTCTTAGTGGAAATGTTTTGGCAGATGAACGGTGGCGATTGAGATTAACTTGTAATTATTGAACTTATATTTTAGCATGGGACAGAGGGAGGAGAAAAATTTGACAAGGACAGTTAGAGCACAGAGTGATCATCAGGATTTTTTATTCTGTGTGCAAAGGACTGTAGGGAACTGCCTAGATTAAGTGTCTTTTTATTATCCAATCCTGATAGGATTGCAGGCCCTGACACAATCTGTCAGGGCATCTAATACACTGCATCTTCTCCATAATAACAGCCAGACTCACTTAATGATGTATGAGCATAGAGATGCTGTGCATAGCACAGAATGCACTTGGTCTAAAAGTGTGGGAACACTTGCATTTGTGAGTGCGTTAGTGTGTTTATACATGTGCACATCTGGAAGTATATGTGTGTGGATATCTGGATGTTTCCATGACCCTGACTCATTGCATGCACATGAGATTTAATGCGACCGCGTGTTCAATTTTCTGTGAAACATGGTGATAAAGTCCTGCTGTTGCAGAGAGGCTGCTGTTGATACAGCGGGCAGGGGCAATGACGGAAACGCTGGCTTTGAAAATACATAAAAGTGATTCGCTGAATGAGAAAAAAACCATTAGAGACAGGCTCATTTCTTAATTCAGCAGTGGGGAGGAAAAAGCAACACTGTACGTGATTTGAAAACATACATTGCTTAAAGGTTAATGACGTGCTGATGGAAATGGGGAAATCTCTAAGTACTAGTAGTATATGACAAAGAGGAAACACACTTAGCATATGGTCAATTTGAAGGCCTGGTTGGGTTTGAAAATGTCAGGGAAAGAAAAAATTGTGGAAATGAAGGAACGAGGTGAAGGACAGACACCTTCTGAGTTATCAATTCATTCACCATGGCTAAAGGTAAACTGGTAATGTGGAAATGGTAGTTAGCCACCATACTGTAAATACCAGCGCACATGTAACACACATGCATTTAGCTTCACAGTGAGTGACTTGAAAGGCAATAATGTTTCATTCTTAAAATTAAAAAACAAACAAAAAAAAAAGTAGAAATGCACAGAATTCTTTTTTTTAATGAAAAATTAGGGAGAAATAATAAGTGATAAATAGTAGTGACGATAGTGTTTTTATTTCAGCTCGACAGATTCTATTGAACTTTATTCTGTTGACCTCAGATGCAGATTGAAACAACTAGTCCGGCTTTAGCAACAGAGAGAAGTCATTCAATTCAATTCAATTTTATTTATATAGCGCCAAATCACAACAACAGTTGCCTCAAGGCGCTTTACATTGTAAGGTAGACCCTACAATAAACATACAGTGAAAAACCCAACAATCATATGACCCCCTATGAGCAAGCACTTTGGCGACAGTGGGAAGGAAAAACTCCATTTTAACAGGAAGAAACCTCAGGCAGAACCAAGCTCAGGGAGGGGCGGCCATCTGCTGTGAACGGTTGGGGTGAAAGAAGAAAGACAGGATAAAAGTGCCTCAAAGCTAATATTAGCTCAACCCAATCTCAATTAAATTAGGACATTTTGTAAAATTTAAACAGATTGCGATGATTTGCAATTCTTATAAATCCTAATTTAATCTAAAAAAAAAAAAAAAAAAAAAAAAAAAAATTCAATGTA
>VOQK01042290.1:105394-116891 GCA_015052645.1 Benitochromis conjunctus | reverse complement strand
CAGGAATGACATAGAGACTCACATGTCTGAACATTATCCATGTATCAGTGTCCCCTGGGCAGGAAAGTCACTCAGTGCAGATCAGCCACAATTACTGCCACTGCAAGATGAATACACACTGGGGAAATATAAAACCGCTTTGTGCTGAAATATAGATAACACTTCTCTCTAGCACAGAGATGCAGACCCCAATGCAGTCTTAGATTACTTCAAAGTGATTGATTTACAGACATGAGCTACACAAAGGTGGAAAGGGAAGGGAAGAATGTGGAAAAGGGCAGAAGAAGAGATAGAGTGAGACAGAGGTTAAGTTTACTTGTGGGTAGTGCAACTCTCGCCTCTTACTGATGTCGGTGCCCCAGCCGTCAATTTAATGTGCCCATGAGCTGTCAGTCTGCAGTCTGGAGCATTACACTAAACTTCTCAGGCCTTCAAGTTACGGGATCATGTACGCAACAACCAGTCTCAACTCCCTGGGACAAAGCAGCTTCCCGCTCTGCCGTTACCAGCTTAAAGCAGTGGTACACAAGATATGTACGAAGGCTGGTGGCATTGTAAAGGAAAATGAAATATGGTTTAACTGAATGGTTTAACTGATGAATTCCATCCATCCAGCCTCTTCCATTTACCCAGTTATGGGTCATTAGGGAGCTGGAGGCTATCACAACTGTGGTTTTCAGGTTTTAAAAATAACATTTGTATTTCCTCTTTCCTGGTGAAATGCTATATAATTACAATCGTTGCACTTCCTATTGGTTACTCTATTAAAACAATTGGGGATGTAAAAATATAATCTGATGATTTTAACAAAAAGTTGGTTACATCTGTGCCACAAACTGAACAATACAAATGTTGCACTTTACTCTTGCCAGCTACCAAGCTATTGCATACAACTATTTTCAAAACATTCCCTGGTAGACCTGCTCTGATCCCTTGCACTTGTGTGATTTTACCACTGAACCCAAGCTCAAATACCAATTTTGCTTCAAACTGGCCCGACTTTTGTGTTGACGATCATTGGTGGTAAAAAAAAAGCGCTGGATCTCCAGCTATGACTCAGAAACCAAAGAGCAGTTTTTGCTTGAAAATTCTACAGTTTTCAAAACTTAGAGTGATGCATCAGGTCAAGGACTGGGACCAGGACCATTCTTCGCTATTTTGTCAACTTCAAGATGTTGTGCACCTCCAATTTATCTTTTGGAGAGAGTATCAAACCTGAGTTCTCTTGTAATATCCTGTGGCTTTTGATGGGGAACATTCAGCAGAGAAAACCTGACCTACTGCATATACCATCATTTTTTGATCATACCAACAACTTCTGATTAGTGCCTACCTGGGAGGCAAATGCCCCAGTGTATCCCACACAGAGAGGCAAAGGTGATAAACAGAAGACATTTCAGTGTACAGATGAGATTCAGTGTAACACACCAGGACAGGTGCAAGGCAATATAGCAGGACTGCCAGTGGCAAACCTAACAACAGAAGCTGCTTAGTAAGCTGAATGGAGATAAACAAAACGATGACCTTGAAGGGACGATCAACTAAATCTTAATTATGTATAGTTGCATATGCAACTATGGGTGTGCACTGAAAGGGTTGTTTTGTAATGCCAGGCAACTTTTGTTCAACGTCTACTGAACATTTAAGCCTTGTCGTCCGTACGACCTCCGGGCTAAAATGTGCTTGTTGTGGACGTTTTTTCAATGGCAAACTTCGACTCATTATAGATTTAGACTTTCATTATACACTTTGTATAAACTCGTACTTTCCGTTGCAACTTTTCTCAGTCCTGCTACCGCTCAAAGCCACATTCATTTCCTCTTTCAAAGTTCTTCACAGGGTACTTGTAAAAATTAACCATATATAATGCAAATGCTCCTTTAAACTTATTAAATGCATTGTACTCCTTTTAAAAGGAATTTCAAAAAGTTTTTCTAAATAGTAAACACCATTACTATTTTAAATTTCAACATGAATTTCAATGTTTTTAATATTTCAACACTTTTTAGTAAATCACAGTTTTAGCCTGGCTGCAAACAAATAAGTTGATTTAGTCAAATAAATAAACCAGTTAAGGAAAAACAAATAACGGTTTAACAAAGTAAGTTTGTGCTTATTTTACAACAAATGTAAAATAAGCACAAAAAAAATCCATGTAGTGAATAAATCAATAGGCTGACACGTAATGAATTGTGTTTGTTTATAAACAATCTGTGTTCTCATGTTAATAACAATGTTGATATTTGTGAATAAAAAATATTACATTTATTTATCATGTAAATTTGTTCAACATCATATTGACCTCCGAGTCGGGTCATGGTTGGATGTCTAAATTGTGGACCTAGTTTGGACGTTGTGTAGATGTGACAGATCCAATATAAAAATGACCCGCACGTCTATCAGACAGCTAACGTTTAGTTGGAAGGTAAGAAAATAACATTATCTTAGCTAAAGTTACTTCTGTCATTTCACTAGAATGAAATGATAGGGTTGGATTGTCTTGATGCATGCTCAATCATCCAGGTATCATCCATTCCAAAAGGTTGAATCTGTTCACCTGGATGTAGCGTTTTCAGTGGGAGAGGCGTCAGCCCAGACTGAAGAAGTCACTTGGATGACTGATTAAATGTTTCTCCCACTGAAAACGCTACGTCCAGATGAACAGATTCAACCTTTTGGGATAGGGTTGGATTAATTAAAATATCATCTCACCACTATTACAATCAAGATATCGTGTTTCAAGTGGAATAATATTCACTGAGGACGTTATCACTTACCCGTTTCCCTGAAAGATACCATGAGGTTTCATATTATAAAGTTTTACCCACACTAGACTTTTATGGCAATGGTAGTAAGACAACAACTCCTATAATCTCATCCTCCTTCACAACGCTGTCAAATTACCTCTTTTATTATCAGTTTTATTGAGAAACCCCTAGGGGTGGAAATTACACAGTCTGCATTTAACCGAAAGACTAAGGGATGGCAATCAGGCAAATTCTGCAAGAAAAAAAGTCTAGCAGCAGCTGCCTTAGAAGTATGTTCTCTATGATTTAATGTCATTATTGAATGGCTTGTAAATGTACATCTAAATCTGTTTTTTGTCTCTCACAGTGTGTAGTCAAAGGTTTTAATTGTCAGCGTTAATCTATAAAACTCCCCAAAGTTCTCTGTGCAAAGTCACCTTGTCAGTGTAGTGATAAAACTGATTAGGGTAGGTGGATGTAAAGGCCAAAAAACTACAAACAGTGTGAAGTCATTTGTAATTCTATCGATCAGTCTCCTGACTACTGATCTCGTGAGGTGCTGATTGGATGATCACAACACCTGATTCACTTCAAAAGCTGCAGACAGAAGCCTGCACCCTTTGGGAATGCGTTCATATCTTAGAGGCAAGGTTGTTCGTGGAGCAGGTGTAGTGATGTGATTACTGTACCGAGCCCGAGTCTGACAAAATAGGATTTATGAGCACTGCAGGGGAGGGAGGAGATTTTTCTGTCCATCTGACCACATATGGTGCCCTTTGTCTAGTTGCAGTTACACACCTGTGTGTGTCTGTGAGAGAGAGTGTGTCCAGAGGTGAAAAAGGGTGAAAGCAACACTGGATGTATACTGTAGTCTTAGATGTCAAACACACTGCTCTAAGCCATTCCACATGTAACCAATAACAGTGCTCCATTAATTATTAATAAGAATGCTTAAAGATGCAATCAACACTGGATTACTCAAATGACTTCTACTAGCTTGCCAATATATTTAACCGTTCCAAAGTATTATTTATTTAAATAGTGCTTGGATCAATTTCAGTCATATTTCACTGGGGTAAGTTAACCCTGCTGGTGTATGTGATGCAGAACGGAGCTGTGGAGATGCATAAAGGAAATAAGCCCAAATAACACATACTACTGAATAAAAAACACATTTCTGGAACTCTGTGTGGCATTTTTCTGGGCTCTAATCTGATGTGCTGTTAACTTGGGATTTCTGCGGTTGGTGACTCGGATGAATTTATCCTCAGCAGCAGACGTGACTCTTGGTCGTCCCTTCCTGGGGCGGTCCTCATGTGAGCCAGTTGGGGACACATTCAAAGTTTTAGCAATTTTCTGGACTGACTAAGCTTCAGTTCTTAAGGTAATGATGGCCTGTTGTTTCTCTTTACTTAGCTGATTGGTTCTTGCCTTAATATGAACTTTAACACTTGTCAAATAGGGCTGTCAGCTGTGCACCAACCTGACTCCTGCACAACACAACTGATGGTCCCAAAACCAATAAGAATTAAAAAAATTCCACAAATGAACCCTGACAAGGCACACCTGTGTAGTGAAAACTATTTCAGGTGACTACATCATGAAGCTTATTGAGAGAAGGCCAAAGGGTTTGCAGCGCTGTCAACAAAGCAAGGGGTGGCTACTTTCAGGAACCTAAAATATAAGACACATTTAGAGTTCTTTATCCAGTTATTCTTTGCTTCGATAGAGAGTGAGTGAGAGAGAGAGAGAGAGAGAGTGAGAGTCCATTGTAATTTTAAATAAAACTTTCCATTTTCAACTTCATCTCTTTTTAACTATATAGAATTTTTTCCTCCAAGTAAACACGCACACACAAACACGCACACACAAACACACAAAATATGAAAAAGCATGACACTTGCGATTAGGTACAGCACCAGAAGCCTGAGACAGCAGAAAGCAGCCGATGCACTCTTAGTGAGCACCTTGTGGGCCGAGCGTCACACTGAATCAGCCTGGATAGGACCGGGGAGGAGTAACATACCAGGGATTCAACACAACCCAATTCCACAGCCCTGTAAAGCGAGACTGACGAACAAATTGAGGGTCCATTGTTACAAGAGCAGCACTTGTAGCGTCTCCGGTCGTGCTAAATAAATTGCATTATCTGGACTGTCAGAGTGGCAGCAAAATAATCCATCCTGGCTTATCATCACAAACACATTCGATCCACTTTGGGTTTCTTCCCCCTTCTCTTCAATTTGTCTTTGCTTTCATTTTCAGAGCTCGGTGAAATAAGAATATTGAATCAACCACATCCTCCCATTTTTAACTGTCCATAACATTTTATATACCCACAGAACTGAAAAAGGGGGCTTAAACACTGCCGATGATTATGAATTATTTATATTTTGACTTAAAGAATTTGCAGCGTTACACATGAAGTGATTGCACAATTCCATCAAGATGCACGATGAATGAAAAATATGCTGTCAAATTAAGTGCTCAGTGAGTGCAGTATGCAGTTTCATATTTTCAGTATTCAGTAAGCTGCACTGCAAAATGTGCCACATAACGTGCAGGGAACATGATGGTATGTTTTGACCTTGAAATCCACAGTCGTCCTCTGATATTTTTATGCGCTTGCAGCACATGTGGTGCAAAGGATTTACAAAGGAGTTCCATGCAAATCATTAGAGAGAGGTTGGAAAATGAGTGAAAACTGAGTTTGGGCATTTTCAAAATAATAAGGAAGTTTCATCAAGAAAAAATGCTTTAGATGGTTTGATAAGCATTATTTCAAATAAGCTGTAAAACAAACTATTGCTTATATTTCTGTTATATGTCATCTAATGCTGCTTGTAGACTGTAGGAAAGCCCTTTACACACTACCAAGTCACACAATGAATCATTGTGGTTGCTTTGGCCACGCAATGAACAGACAGTACCCAGCTTGGCATGTGTTGGATATAACTGTTGTTGGGTGTATAGATCAGAAACAGTTCACGCCTACAAGACATTGTATTTATAACTGTGATTGTGAGAAATCATGGACCTAAGCACTATGTGCACATCACTGAGACACACTAGAATTTCAGTGTACTCAAGAATGTAAATGAAATTTCCCTTGGAAACACAGTGTGATGGTGTACATTTGTGTCTTGTTCAACTGGATCAAAAACAAAGCTACTTTCTTGCCTGGTGAAGCTCGTTTCCACTCTTTAGTTGAAAATGATGAGCCATTTCCTCACTGTGATTGACACATATGCTTAAAAGAGACGAAGCCAATACTGAGACTGGCTGAGAAGGCAACGATTAATCTCCAAAATACTTCAGTTTCTGTTCTACTTCTCCCAAATCTTTTCTACAAAAATCTACAAATATGCCAAGCATGCTTGGAAACGCCTTCACGGACCTTGGACACACAACATTTTTTGCATTAAATGAAAAGCAAAGGCGACACAAACACAAACACACAGACTTCTATTTAGAGGACATTACACTTTTATCCGTTTCAGAGTTCTAAACCCTGAGGATAACTACTTCTTGCCTAAACTTATATTGAATCAGTTCAACTTTAGGGACTTGCTTTTTGTCCCTTAAATCTAGTCCGGTCTCAACAATGTGACTCTAAATGCATTTAGGTCAGAAAATTGGTAATAGAAGGGAACGAATGAACACACACACACACGCACGCACGCACGCACGCACGCACGCACGCACGCACACGCGTGGTTTGGGGATCTCATCTTCCCTTGTGTGTATGCTTCTATTCTGCTGTGGTTACCATGTGGAAGTTGTTCTGACATCAATGCAGCACTATTACTAGAAGCAAGATGTGGGCAGGAGGGTTTGCCTGTGGAAATATTTAAAACTCAACAAAGACGAACTACCTTAGATGACCCCAGAGTGCTGCTTGCCAGCAGAAGCTCAGAAAATTGTATAATTTACACCTTCATATCCTCAACCCATTTAGAGACCTTCCCCCTCTTGTGACTTGTAATTTTTCCTCGTCTCCGAATCCTTCTCGCCGGGACAGATCCGTGGGTGTGTCTGACATACCCTACATGAAGAGACCGCTCAGCCCTTGCACCCGCTGTGGGCTGGTTGCTACATGATGCGTTGTGACTGATGCTGGGAGCCAAACACCCCTGCCACTGCTCTGCTCTGCCTTTAGCGCCACAGAATAGGAGCAAAGTCAGTCAGGCAATCTGGCAACTCAAAACCCCCAGCTGGGTGCACTCATCCTCTCTGCTGCCACTCCTATGTAGCTAGAAAAGACCTCAATTCGAAATCATACATTTCGCTGTTAACCTTGATGGCAGGCAGCTCCATTTTTGACGGCAAGTGCATGCATGTGTGACTTGCTGAGATGCTGACAGGTGTGCGCGCGCGTGTCTGACTGCAAATGGAGAACGAAAACGTGAGAGGAACACGCAAGGACGCTGCTATTCAAATCATGTTTGGTGTGCTACCAGAATGTTATGCAGCCACTGTTTTTACGCTGTGCCTGGTGACCAGTTACCACAAAATCTATACCTAGATGCTCCGCATGTGGTTGTAACAAAAGTAGCTGATATTTGGTCTCATTTCTCTGACCTCGGCGAGGACAGAACTGTTACATACCTGTTTCTTTCAGCAAAAGGAAGCTGATTCCTGACATCTAATCTGATGGCACTTGAATGCTCCATTGTAATAGTTACCTACATCATGCATCCAGGTGAGTGTCTTCTACTCTGCACAGTCGCACAATGACTCCACATAGAGGATTTTATTCTGTCTGACAGCACCATGTCAAGCTCTCAGTCTCCATCCATCGCTCCTATCGCCGCACAATTGGTGGCACACAGAGGTGATGTTGTTCTTTGCTTCATGAAACTCTACAAACCAGCAGGGTCCCAAAGTCTGTGCCTGACAACAAACACTCAGTTTTTCATTGGGTCAGAAAAAGATGCTCTCTGGTTTTTGTTCTTGCTTTTTGTTCTGTTCTTTTTAAATAGGGTGACATACGACCCAGGAGCGGTCTTCATTCATCTGCTTTTGAGTAGCTTCAAAATGAAAATGAGTATAATAAAACAGGCAGAGATGAGGATGCCTGAACGCTCCACCAAGCAGCTGATGGCTGTATCTGCTGTGAGATTTTACGTTTAGTTGTTTTACTCCTCCTTGAGTCAGCTGGTTTGAATGTGTCTCATTCATAAAGCCAACGGGAGCAAATGTTTGCCATATTTTGGCTGATATGGCAGTAGGACCAATTATCGTAAACTCGCAATACAAAAATGCACAGTTACTGAGAGCTGAATGGGAAAAAGACCACAAATGGTCACACAAAGGGGCTTTGTGCATATGTGAGTGTAAAGCTGAGTACTAAAAAAACAAATGCATGATTAAAAGGCATATGTTGTGCTCAGGGACACAAAAAAACTGAAGTTTAGTATCGATTGTTACTGCATTAGTAGAGTTAATGCCGCACTTTTGTCTGCCTCCCAACTGATCTTTAGAGGGCTTTGAGATGAGAAAATATTCATAAAAACAACAACAAAACTTGTTTATCAATTCTGTTGCGGATTTGCTACCAGGAACAGTCAAGAGATGCAGTCATTCATCTGCCATAATGGGAGCTCTGGGTCATACAATCTAAAAAATAAAATACAGCTGCCTGTGATGGGGCTCCTAGAGGCTGAATAATCACCAGGTTTTGTTGTGGCAGCAAACATAATAAAGCATTTTTATGATGCCATAAAAACGCCTGTTCAAGACAGCTTTTCTATGCTTTTCCAGGCTTGCTGCAGAATATTAAACCAAAATTTTCACAGAGTATTAGCTTTAAAAACTTAAGTGGCATGTCATTGACTTTTACGTGTATAAAGAATACTCTCTTTTCCCAGAAGACGGTGAACATTGATAACAGATATTCTGCTGGAGCATTTTGGCTGATGGAAAATAAAAATGGCATAAAAAGCATGAAAAATAAAAATTCCCTGGTGAAATTTACTCAGGATGGGTTTGAGTTTATTCATTGAAAACCAACAGTGCATTGGCAAAGGAGGAAGGATTTGTTTTTTATATCACTGCTCACTGTAATGTTAGATGAAGACCTTGCCGGGCACAGCAGTTGTATCATTGGCCCTTGTGCTTGCCCATTTCTTGGTCGTTGCTCAGCAAGTAAAGCTCAGCTTGACTAGCTAAAGGTTAATTGTGTTTGACTGAGCTACCTGTTCATCATCAAGGCTGCTTTTGTTTTATTGCTCTCTTTAATCTTCTTCTTATGTACTCAATTTATATTATTCACTGTGTACTTTATGGCATATTCCCTATTATCAAATTTCAAAGGAACAAAACAACAAAAATGAAAATTCTTCAAAGTTCAAATAAATGAATTATGCTCTTGCATAACGGGGCGTTTCATTCTTAACATGAAACACACAATTTTTCCATTGTTGGGTATTCTTTAAATAAGACAGTATGAGGAGATGCATTGGGGGGCAATGACGTAAGACCAACCAAAATTTAACAAAACTGCAAGTATAGCTGGCTGAGCAATGCAGAGTTTATAAAAGGGCTTAGATGTACAGTTTATAGTTAATGCCATCTGCATGGCTTTAGTCTATGGCTAACACTGTGACAAAACAAGTAACTGTAGCAAGAGTGCAAGAATGAAGAAAAGTTATGGATTTGTTTGTTTCCGGTCTCCTATCTCTCAGGGGCAATTAACAGACTTTTTAAAAATAACTGTAGTAATCAGTAATGATTTTGTAGGATAGTTCTTCATGCTAATTTCTGCATCTTTCTGTCCTCTTTTGTTCCTTCTCCCATCCTCATTATTGTCTTAATTGAATTCACCTGCACCGTCTCCCTTGGCGTATGTGTTTAGTGTGCATTTTCTCCCTCCGTATTTGTCAGGGTGATGTCACAAAGCCCTCCTGTTTCTGCATATAATTCATCTGTGATAATTTACTACATGTGGTTGTTTGACTTAGGACTTTCAGTTTTGGTTTTTGAAAAATAGACTTCCTGCCTTGTTTTTAGAGAACCTTTAGTTCAGTCATACCTGTATGCTGAAAATACATTTTTTTGTAAATTTGCATTTTGCCTCGATGGTTTCTGTATTTGGGTTCCAGCATGATTATTTCCCCAAAGAATGACATCCTCTCTCTAGTAGACTTCACCTGAGGCTAATCACTGAGATGTTCTCAAGGATATACATCTGTTTACCTGAGAAACTGACATTATTTGATGGAAATTCAGTGGATTTTAAACTGGCATGCATTATAATATCATTAACAGTTAATGATGTAAACAAACGGCTCAATGTGATTCCTCAGCATAGTTGATCTAAGCTGATTTTCAACACTTTGGTAGCGCTGTTATTCCCCTGGTTAACGGGATACAAAGGGTCTATGCTCAGTCAGCACAGAGCGGTATGTAACACCATTTCATCCCACACCATGATAGAACCAAAAGTCCCTTAAGGCTCCTCTTTAACAAAGCCCATTCATTTAATAAGCAGCAGCCAGTGGCACTGGATTCGATTCGGCAGGAGTGTTTGATATGGAGAAATGGTGGGATTACAACAGAAGAGAAACTCGGAGATGGAAAGTAGAGAGGAGGATGACTGATTAGGCAATGAATGGATTTAAAGTGAGGTGACTTCTTTTTTAAACGCATGTGATTGTGCTGAGGCAGATGATCCTACAGGGCACAGATACAGTTAGACAGCAATTGACTGCCTTGTGTTGTATCATGTTGGAGTTCAAGAGGCTATCAAAACATTATGCTGCGGAGAGTCATAACAATGACCAGCAGAGTAATAAAAGACATAAAGTCAGGGAGATGGGTAGGGAGGGAGATGAGAAAAGCTAGTAAGGCAGAGGGAAAGAAGGATAGTCAAGAAAAAAAGATGGAAGACACAGGGAACGAGAGGCAGGAAAATCAATACACTTCTATATGCAGCATTGAGAATGTGCCCTCTCGCTGCTCCATACAGCCTATCCAAGGACTCCAACAGCCAGCAGACAAACTGAACATCTATCCACAGACCCACACTGATAATATGCCACCCCAGTCTGTCCCCGTCTCCATTTATCTCCGTCTACCCCTCCCATAAACACACACACACACACACACACACACACACGCACTTCAACCTACTGGCTTTTCTCCTCCAAATTTAACACTCTAATTTGGTAGAGGGCTGGCTGCCGTGTTATTGATGTTGCCATCTAGAGCCATCTAGAGCCTGGGACAAGGCTTCAGTCAAAATGGCTATAACTCAGAGGCATCCTGCTCCCTGTTTGCCAGAGTATCAGACTAGCATTGGTAATTTAAAGGTTGGATAGACAGCCAATATTACTGTATGCACCTGCCTTGCTTCATCACCCAAAAGGGCTGGATGCCAGTGCTCTGAAGTATTCGTAAAATTCCCATGCTTGTTGAGACACATTGGATTGGAAATCAATTTTTGTAACTTTTGGTAGTTGCAAACTTCCATAAATGCCGTCTTTAGGATTATACAATATGGAAATTAAGATAAAATAAATTTTTAAAAGAAAATAAATGTCTCTGCTTTTCACAGTGTTCACAGAGAGGGATTAACACACATCCTGTGTGTGTGTTTGTATATGATGGTGCGACATGTGGGATGGATTATAGAGGTTTACTTCGGAGTGAGCTCTGCATGCTGGTGCTTCTTCACATATCTTTTTTCCTGTGTGTGTGTGTGTGTGTGTGTGCGCGCGTGTGTGTGTGTGTGTGTGTGTGCTCTCAGT
>VOQK01042290.1:80661-92923 GCA_015052645.1 Benitochromis conjunctus | reverse complement strand
AAAAAAAAAAGAAAAAAAAAAAAAGAGGCTGAAGAATGGTGCTATTGATGCTGATAAAAAAGAAATACAAAAACAGGGAAGACAGAGAGTGCTCAAGAAGAACATAGCACAAATACATTTATATGATCGCTGGCAGCTCAGGGTGTGGTGATGAAAAATATATAAGCTGGAGGGTTGGACAGTAAGAATGAGGAGCAGAGAACAGAAGAACACATTTGATACGAGGATCTAGGAGATTTATGTCAAGAAAGAAGAATGTCACTTCAGTTTTTCTGAACAGTTAAAAAGGTCAAGATGCAAGCAAAATAAAATGGGAAAGAGCCAGAAAGGGGATATATGAGGTGGTATTTGTCAGAACTAAACTTAGAAGACGCCTAAATAGGCATTTAAAAGGTGCTGAAAATGTGCTAATTATTATAGATTGCAGAGTAAATGAGAAAAGAGTGACAAAACAGCCAAAGACCTATATACTGTCATTCTTTTGTGCAAATCAAGCCCGGCTGAGCTATCGTACATGTAGAGAAAGATCTGTTGCTGTATCCAGTTGTTTACACAGTTTATTAATTCATCTTTTAGTTTTTGTTGTTTTCTTCTTTAATGAATGAAACACCAGCTATGTATCACCCAGTAATTTCACTCTGACTGCAGACAATTATTTGCTGATTACTTCAATAAGGTTGTTAATTCCACTGAACAGCATTCTTAACTGCAGGATATAAAGTCTAGAGATGGTCGTACAATTTTCTCTTCTCAGCACATCAGTCCCATACTAGGTGTTAATATTGTCTATAAATAGCAGAACGGCTTTCTTACTACTATGATGCTTAATGACAGTTGCAAACCTCATACTGAGAGACCTAGATAAAGTAACCCCTGTGGCAGGTCAGACTGCGGTGTTAAATATATTAGAAAAAAGGGTTTCCCGCTTATTATAATTGCGCTTTGGAAATTGCACGAGGTTAAAGTATCACAAACACTTAATTTCAGTCAGGCATAGACGTGATTACGGTGTGAATGAAGAATATATGCAATGTTAATATTTGCCATTTCAGCACTGAGCCCATCATTCCCCTAGAGGAAACACCACGCTCAGCACAGCAGGGAGGGGAGAGAGATGATAATCACTTTCCCCCTTGAGGAACGCATACTCACAATCTACAGTTGGATTTTTTTTTGATGGAGGTGATCTAATATTCTCTAAAAACAGCCCTAACACTTGAAAGAATGGCTTTCATAGCAGTGTGGCAACAAGAGAGCAATCAGAGCGCTGACAGCTTAAATATAATGCGCTACACAAAGGATACACTGGACGTACGGTAAATTGCATTCATTGAGCTTGTCATGTAGTATGAGCGGTAGTGAACTTGTGATGCCTGAGTACACTTGGACAGCGCAGCTGTCATCCATCTAAGATATATCTGTAAGGAGTGGAGAGGCTTCAGTCACCAATTGAATCAAACTGGAGGAAGAAAATGCTACATTTGTTTGTTCATTTGAGCTAAAAACAATAAAATGTATCAACTAGTTCAGGGGTGGCCAACTCCAGGCCTCGAGAGCCAGCGTCCTGCAGGTTTTAGATCTCACCCTGGGTCAACACACCTGAATCAAATGATTAGTTCATTAGCAGGCCTCTGGAGAACTTCAAGACATGTTGAGGAGGTAATTTAACCATTTAAATCAGCTGTGGTGGATCAAGGACACATCTAAAACCTGCAGGACACCGGATCTCGAGGCCTGGAGTTGGCCACCCCTGAACTAGTTTAACTGATTTATATCCATAATTCCCCCTGGTGTTTATCTGCTGTTCAATCCGCATCAAGATGGCAACAAATATTCTGTATCAAATGTTGAGATTAAAGAATAGAAAGCTAAAAATGTAACTGGGACTTTTGAGAAGAAAGCAGGCAAATCTCAAAGCACATCAAAGACTCTTTAAGAGGAATAAGCATCATAAAGGTCACTGGCTGACTTCATGTCTTTCAAGCTGAGGTTGCGTCATCTGTCATTTTGACAGACAGGGTCATAAAATGCCCATCATAATCTATTATTACCAGTCATTTTAATTTTAATTTATCCCGATAAAGAGATATATTAAACAGCATTCAATAAAAACACACTCAGTCACAATACTGTTTAATACAGAGAACAGGACATGCATTTATCAGGAAAGGACAGACAGTTTCACTGACCTTGGGATCACTCCTCATGTCAATTTTTTTACTCAAAGTGACACTAAATTACTCCAGTCATTGTGTCTAAACAGCCAAATGCGACGAAAACAGGATGCTCGCTTGATAAAGTAAGATAACTGATGGGGCCACTGTCAGTAATCATATAATAACCCTCATCATAACCCATATATTGAATCTCTGAAGATTGGCGACCTGTTCAGGGTGTACCCCGCCTTCTCACTCTATCATAGCTGGGATAGGCCGAGACCCTGATAAGGACAAGTGGAAGAGAATGGGTGGATGGGATGAATGAGTGTAGAAACACTGACCCCAGTGAAGCAATCAGAGGTCAGCAACACTGTTTTTACACGAGACTGCATCTGTTTCTTCTGTACCAGGGGGCAGCTATATTGCTATATAATGTTTAATGTTATGTTCAGAAAAAGAGAAGTCGCCAATGCCGTGAGCACTATTCTTGTCACTATTGCATGTGAATTATTTTATCTAATGGCAGCTCACCAGCATTCTTCTAATCTGTCAAAAATGATGGACGGTCATCAGATTTTTCTGTCATTCAGTCAGAAAAGAAAAAAAAAGAAAAACCCAGACAATGACAGAAAATATTTTGTCACTGCAATATTTGATTTCAAGATGTAAGTACAAATGTTATCTTTAAGTAACAATTAAATAGTTTGATCATGTGGCCATCTTTCTTTGAACCTCTTGTAGATTTGGAGGACTTTCATTTTGTACAGTAGCAGATTTGTAATTACCTGTTTGCTAAGGTGCATCCTACCAGTTACTCTTTCTATAGTGGTCAGGCTTTGAGCTCATGCAGTAAACAGTTGCATCAAAAATAGTTGCCAGATCTATCATGCAAGACTTATGGACATTTGTGAAACTGTGTTTTTGGTTTTGTGTCTTTTTGCATGAAAGAAAACCAAAGCAGGCCTCCAATTTCTAGCCAACCACCACTGGTTTTGATGTGTGAAAACCAACTGTGTCTCCATCTGTCTTGCAGTGCTTCCAGCTAACTTGCATTGAACAGAATACTCTGTAAAAATGCTTCAAACATGCATTCAATTGTTATATATTTTATATGATGTGATGCTAACAGATTTAGGCTATAGGCAGAAAATCAGCCCACTTGCAGTTACTCGTCCATGGAGAACAACTTGAAGGTATAGGAGCAACACTTTATGAAATCAGCATATGCCACTTAACTTGCAAAGTGAATCTATTTTAGGTTCCTAATGTGTAAAGAGAACTTGTTAGCTACCTGTTTGCAGTTTTAAGTGTGCTGTCAGGGTTCTTAGTTTCCTGTAAATTATTATTCTTTAAGCTTTGAGAGTCATTTGTTTTGACTTTATTTGCCTTGCAATAGCATTTACTGGTTGGTTTCTTTATATTTTCTAGTTTTACTCTTACTTCAAGTCCTGTTCATAGTTTGGTTTATATTTAAGTCAATGAGTTCCTGTGTGTTCCTGCCTGCCTTGTGTTTTCATGGCTTGTTTAGTCTCTGTTTTGTTAGTTCCCATTTTTATTATTTTTTATTCCTCCTGAGTCATCATGTTAAGTTATCCTGTGTTCTCACCTGTTACCTCTCCCCTTGTTATCTTGTGAGTATATGTTGTCCTACTCTCCTTGTTGTTTGCCACGTCCTCCCTCATTTCTTTGTGTTCATTTTCCCCTTGTTGTTTTTTATTTGTATTTTATAGCCCTGCTCTATGTGTTCTTAGACTTTGGGACAGGATTAAAGTTGATTTTTTTTCAGTTATTTCTATTACTAGTCCTGCATTTGGCACCTTTGCCTGCCACACAGCTAATCTGTGACACATATGTCCATGACATCTTTATTACATCCTTGTAGCAATCTCACAATAAAGATTAAAATGATAAAAAGGCAATAAGCATCACAGCAAATCTATAGATTTCCCAGTATTATTGTGTAAGCTGTTGAGTGAACAACACACAGCGATTGGGGAAGGAGTGAATAAGATTTTAGACACATAAGATGTGCCCAATGCCACCTCTTCTTGTGGCGCTGCAAATCAGAGTAAAATTTTATGATAACACTACTGACCTACTTAGCTCCTGCCTCCAGGCCTCTGCATCTCCCTCAGTTGAACAAACTCACCTCTCTTTTCTCTCCCACTGCTCTTCTCTGGACTGTGCTAACAGAGTATTAAGTCCTGGTCACAGCCTTCTGGCACTGCGAACCCTCGGCTTAGCGGACCCATGCATGACTAAACTCAAATTTATTGTAGAAGCTCCTGACTCCTACCTTGAAGACGCTTAGCAAAACAGTAGACATCAAACAGCTCATCAGGGGACCTATTGCCGTAGTTACGAACTCCAGGTGAGTCCTCACGATCACCGTAGCAACCCGGCCGCGGTGACTGGATGGGATACCTGCAGAGGAACCCAAGAGATAGGGACAATGACAGAGAGAGTGAGAGAAGAAAAGAGAGTGAGATTAATATAGCCTGGCCATGAAAAAAGCAGCCAGAGACTTGGCTCCCCTGGGATGAGTCTGTGTTCACACGCATACAAAATAAGATAAAAGGTACACTTTTATCATCGCCTGCCCCGAATACAATAAGTTTAAACATATCTTCCTCTCAGAGATGACCAAAATATTTTTCCCAAATACTAATGAAAAATAAACACAGAGATGTCCTCCCTTGAATCTGGTTGGAAGCAAGAAATACAGTAACATTTACTACATGCGACAACAACCACAGGAAAATAATTGGCAAGCACTTCAATGGAGACACTATCCTGCTTGTTTTAATTGTTCTGCCCTTGGTGTGAGTTTCACAACTAAATCGTTTTATTTTAAATCATCTGAAAATGCATTTGGTGCTCTTGCAGTATAAAAATGTCAATGCTCAAGCTTTTAGAAAGAGAAAGAAAGAGAGATAGAAAGTCAAGAAGAGGTTAAAAGAATCAGGAATTTCTATGGTGGCTTGGCATGCCTGTGGGGCTAAAAAGAAAAAGAAAAAACAACAACAACAATCTATATTTAGGCTCCAACTGAGCAATTATTCCACAAGAACATTGTTTCCTGCAGCACCACAGCGCAAACAAAGAGGCTGATTAAAAGATTATGCTGGGCATACAGGGACTTTATGAAGTACTTGGAAAAGATGCACAATCAAATATACATGGAGAAGACAGACATGCTTGCGATATAAGAAGAGAACAAAATCTTTTAGTGTCTCAGGTCGCAGCTACTTTCTTTTTGCTTGGTGTCTGATGAAACGGCGGTTGATGTCTATATTTTTTCACCAAGTATTAATTGGACACTTTCCTCCTGGCTGATGTGCAGTCAGAGCCTGCTGGATCTGGACCAATTAGATAGCTCCCGAGTGAAAACAACAGGAGTGCAGGATGGAAGGCGAGAAAGAAAAAGGCAAGGAAGTTGTGCCGCAGGAAGTCTGTGAAAAACTGTCAGGCAGACAACAGTCAGTCTGCTTGCCAAGTGGAGCAACGACAATTTGAAATTAAAATGCTGATATGGAAAACAATGTTGAGAAGCAGGCTCTGACTGGTACTGTAAAAAGGGACTTAACAGAAAGTGGCATGCTGAAGTACATGGCTGACAGACAGCTCAGAGGGGGCTGATGTAGTTAAACTGCCTTTCTAGTGTACAAACAAGCTATTACATCCAATTACGTTGCAGGGTATCAAGTCTATGTAAACCCCCAAAATATCACAGTGACTTTCAAACTTTGATACTTTATACTTACACATAGTTCATGAACTTGTGTTTTTTAGACATATTATTAGAAACTTTTATTTTGTTATAATGTTTGATAGTGAGGAAAGCTATCAGAAATATTAGTCTTACCTACTGCTTGAAAGAGACTTAACCCTCTTCAGCAAACTGTGTTAGTATGAGAATTAGATATATAACCTATTTAAAAGTCAAAATCAGCTGCAATCTATGAGTAAGTCATTGTCTATAGGCTAAATAATGTGCTGCTGCTAACTGAAGACTTTTCCCTCTATAAAACTTTAAATTTGGCACACTGACTGATATTTTTCACTGAACCTCATGACTACACTTCGAGCAGTCCCCAGTGTTCAATGCATGTTACAAGGTCAATTTCCACCATACAGAATCGCCAAAATAATTGATTTTTTGAAAACCTCTTCCAGTCCTCCCCCACAATGGCTTCAGTCAAATGTCATCGTGGATTTTTTGAATGATTCATATGTGTTCTTAAGTCACAGTCAATGAAAGGCATCAATCAAGTGTCACAGATGGTCTTCAGACGAGGCGTTATGAAAGTGAAAAGACAGAGCTTTCTGAAAGTAACTGTATATTTTTGGCACTATTAGATTATTATCCTGTAGTGTCCTGCCTAACTGCTCACCATGTTGTTTTTTCTCCTCAGCTATCAATAATAACCTTTTAAAATTCACCCCAGGTTTTCTCCATTAATGTGTTTTTCAGCTCTGAAAATTACATGTAGCCAGCTTCTGTACTTAAGTTATGACAGCTCATAAACTGTCCTTTGTGTTGAACAATTTCCATAGAACAAAGGTAAAATTTTGCATGGCTTCATTATATGCTTGTAGTGCAAAAAAATTGTTTCACTGTTTCATTGTTTCTGAGGTCAGGTGAAAAGTTTTCTCAGATTTAACAGATTTTGGAAAGTCCCGAAAGGAAATTATTCTCATCCATAATTTCCATCATTTCTATAATGCATGGCTTGGTCTGTTTTATTTGATGCCATTTCTAGCCAGAGGGAAAATAAGTCTTTTTTTTTCACTATTTTTCTCTTTCATTTGCTGAAATATCACCCCTGATTATACCGTTTATGGGGCTTTATTGCACAGACTCTACAAAAAAACTGAGGTAGTCACTTGGGTTTGTGAAATGGCTATAACTATCTTGTGTTATATAAAGCAAACTCCATGAGTGGGGAGTGGATTTGACTGATAAACAGAGAACACGGGATGCTCATGTTGTAGCCGCTCGAATTACAAATTACAAAGTAACCACTCCCTAAAACAAACTCTTTTTATTTTAGTTTCATACATAGTTTCATAACTATTGATACTCTGGATTTCTTTGAATTGTTTTCTGCTAGTCCAATGGAGAAAACATGAGAAAGTGCATTTGGGGTAAATAAAAAGGCAATTAATGATAAAAGCAAAATACATCTGAATTTAGCAGCAGTGAGGTGGGAGGTTGGGCAAGCCATTATATATTCTAAACTATGCCGAAATTTTAAAAAACTGACATCATGAATAAATAAAATTTGAAACCAGTGATTTGGCCCATCACATCATAAGAAAAATAATCACAGAGGAGAAAGAACACAGATTTAAAAATTGGCTTAATGTTTTTTAAGACCTGGAGGCTATTTACATTGTTTATATACAGTTTATAGAATGTAGTATTTCAGCCAGTGTCAGTGAATTTTATTACAAAAGCTACAAACCCAAATAGCTATTGTACCCAGCTTTAAAAGCCTCACCGTACAGTCTGGTCAGAGAGCCAGCCAGCATCACAGTTGTCATAGCCATCGGCAAAGGTAGCCTGCAGCTGACCAGGTGTTGCAATGGCCGCCGAGTTCTCCATGCACACCCTCTTGGCATCAGCAAAGGACAGGGCATAGCGGTCATGAGGGGCCCGGTAGTGGAATACTACACCTGGAGCAAAACAATTGTGATAACAAATAAAGAGGAAGCTCGAAAAACATGAATACATAACATGCAACCTTCAATTCACAAAAGTATTTCTGAACTATAACCTTGCACCATCGAAACATGAGCATGTACATGCTCACAGGCATATGTGCACAAAGCCCCCTCGACATCCTCATCAGGTGTTGACATTGTTCCATCTGTGCAATAGGAAACTACAGTATGTAGGTTCAGGAACCACACATTTGCATAGGATAATCGCTTGGCTTATTCGAGAAAAGAGATGTTGCCCTTGGATACAGAGACTGACAAACAGCGGTGATGTTTATTTTACTGATTTAACAGTATACACACAGTGTCACCCTGCTGCACGCCGCCTGCCTCATGATGGGATGACAAAGAAGAAAGACAAAGAAAAAGAAAACTATGCACGCATTAAACCAAAGTGAAAAGAAAAATAGGCAGAGAATACAAAAAGTTGGCAAAAAATTGAGAAGCAGAAAAAATGAATAAGATGAGATGGCGGTGAAAAAACATACGCTGATCAGCCACAGCAATAATAGCAGCTGCTGATATTGCGCTGTGAGGGCTACTTCATCATCCACATGAATGCCATGATCTAAGATTTCCCAGCAGAACATTGTAATGTGAATTGTAATGACGACCCCCCCACAGTTTTTTTTTCCCCACCTGCAGATCTATAGCTGATCAGTGCACAGTATATTCCACCAACACTGGAATAGAACTGCATCAGAAAGTCTATCCAAGTTCAAGTGTTTACCCTTCAGTTCACACCTCTGGTTGCCTTTCACACAACACTGTGCCCCTGATGTGCATCCAGCGACATGAAAGCTAGTGGCTGTTTGGCAACTAATACATCTCCTTTATCTTCGCTGCCGTTGTCTGCGAGAGTGACAGATATCCCTGTGTGAGACGTAGGCCCTTGTGACAATTTGAGCATTAGCACTCCAGGCTTTAGCGCAGAAAGTAAGCAGGGCCATTTGTAGACAGAGAGAGTTCCCACAGCACCAGCAGTGTATCTGCTGTTGTGTTCTTATTTTTCTCGTTGAAATGGGCAGAAGAAATGTTTTGTTTCTTTTCTCTTCTCCTAATTTCTCTGCTTCTATCCTTTCTCTTTTGAGGCTGCGGGATTTTGTCCAAACATAGATGCTACTGTAGCTTGCTGGCTAACACATGCACCAGAGAGATAAATGGGTTTCCGCTCAGCATGGGAAACCCAGTCCCTTTCCACAGGGAATGCACAATACTTCATCTCATCTATTTTTACCACGATGCATCTTTGTACATCCCCACACAGTCTCCTGAGGGAAAAGCAGAAAGCCACCATATGATGCCCTCATTGCTGCACTAATCAGGAGCTGGTGTCTCTTGACACTTGAATTATTATATGGTGCAACGTGCTTTAGTGTATTAAAGTGTATACAGTATAATTATTTTTATTTATTTAACCCAACTGATACAATGAGGCAATTTGGGGTAAATCATTTCCAACAAAAATCAACCTTTTGTTTAAATTACGGCGCAGTAAGAGCTGTTTCAGAGCACTAATTTTTTGAAAATACAATCACTTACTTGCGTTCTGGCCATGGATCAGAGAACCACTTTCATGTCTGACAATATAAACACAGTAAAACCAGAAACAGCTAGTCTGACAGCATTTCAACATTTTGTGCCATTCCTAAAGGAGCAACAGTAACTCTACTACATTGGGCCAAATTATATTTATATATCACTTAAACACATATATCTGAACTGCAGGCAGTTGGATTAAAGGCACAGCATGTAAATAATTTTAGAAAGTGTCACAATGAAGTTAATGAACTGAGCAATGTATTACAAGTCTAAAGATAGTTTACTCCCACCTCTTGGTTGCATCATCTTTCTACAAAAGATGTATTTTGGGTTTAGAGTAAACAACACTTTAATTTGTAATTTGTGACATGAAGTAAAGGTGACAAAGAAAATAAAACGCACGTAAAGTAAAATTAAACAATCGTAGCGCTGACCTGTGAGTTACACAAGCGCTATATGAAGAAACGCTTTAATGCAGTGACAATTTAGACAAGTGTGTTAGACATTGCTGTTCAACGCACAACAATCATCATCCACAAAAAGACAAAAAAAAGAAAAACTCGTGTAACATCTTTTTTGAGAAAAAAATTTAATTCTCTCCAGTAAACATCCAGAGCTTGCAGTGTTGATATCACAGAACAGCAAAGCTTTTCTAGATGATCGTCTTATAGCTGTCACGATCTGGCCATTCAGGTAGTTTCCTTCCATTCAGAGGTTGCATTAACAATAGCCCGTGCAGATACACTATGCACTGCTCTTACACTAGTGAGCTGCCATATGTCACCACAGAGAAAGTCTGACAAACACAATCAATTGCACTGCGTTGTAATTGGTGAGACACAGCCAATTGGTCAGTCAATATGTGCCAGGAGAAAGGAAGACGATGGAGACAAAACAAGGAGGAAGAGAGGCAGAGGGAGCAAGGGAGAAATAAAAAAAAAAAATGTCAGGAGGACATCAGGGAACACAAAGATTACTCTATAAGAAGAGCAGTGTGGATTAATATGATATTGATACAGCTGAGCAGTATCAATACCTGCTAATTAACATGTTGAGCAGTTGGTAGAATTAGTGTGAGGACGGCTGTGGTCTGCCATGTACCGTGACTTCCAATTACGACTAAGCCCTGGAGAAGGCTACTCCTCGCCAGCTACGTAATTGGCTTCTCTCTGAAGGAGTGGTTTTCATGGTGTATTAATCAATTGGCCAAGAACGGGAGGACACGGGGTCTCCCAAGCATAGTGGCAGGGGTCTCGCTTACTAAATGTAATATTCTATGAGCACCTATTAGGTGTTCCTCATACTTGACAAAACCAGATGGCATCCTTGCTGAAGTACTAAAATTACACATTAGGCATAGTGGTCTTTACAAACAGGCGCGCGCAAATTTCCCCACAGACATTAACAAGCTTGCACGTATTCACATTTGAACCATATGCAGAAACTGAGTGCAGTCTGTCTCTATTACTATGAAGAGTGAAAATGGAGCCAAAAGTCCACTGAACTTTTACAGCTGCTGTTGGTTGTTAGCGGTAGCATGGCTTTGTGGCAAGTGGTGGCGTGGTGTACAGCGCCTAACGCATCAATCTGTTCCCCGCAGTCATTATGATAGGAGGTTATTATTAAAAATAGTGAGTGACCCGACAAAAACCTATGATAGCTTTGCAGATAAAACACCCTGACACAGTAATAATGTTTCCATTAGAGCGAGATACCTTCAAGTAGCCTGGTAATTCCACAAATATCGGTTTTCTGGACAGAGCAAATGGTTTGCCTATTAAGTTAAGCCACCTAGAGCCACACAGAGCTCTCAGTGCAATGCTATTTGACGACATTGTGCACTGCTGGGTTCCTACCTTATTGGTTTCATTAGGCTTTCAGTGCATGAACAGCACCTGAATGGCCCAGGTCAATGATGTTTAATGTGTTTGAGTTGCTTCACCTTTTCCCTATCATCATACATTCTACATAAACAGTAAACAACCCTTGCTGTAATGATTGTACTGGCCTGACACGGAAACAGGGTCATTATTATTCATAGTGGACCTTGAGAGCTACAATGGAGCTATACACAACCAGTGCAGCAGTTATTTGCTGAGACAGTTCTTTGTGTTGGTTAAACACACATAGCGCATACATAATGTAATCGTGTACATCAACACATACTGAATAGAAATAATCCGTTTTAATGAGGATACTTCGTGCTTTCTACCTTTTTTCATTTTTCTTACAGAAATATGAAAAATGGTGTTAATGATTCGTCTTATAGCTATCAGATTAAAACAAAACCTGGTCACGTCTTACGTTTGTTACATGTATAGATGAGTTAACTGAGCTCTGATTAGGATGAGAGGAGGCAGTGGTATAACTGAACACTACAATAATAACACAAATAATTAAAGAAGATTACTCCAAATATGCTGTTTGTGTTTTTGAATCTTTTTTATTAGTTCAGTTTGTGATTTATTTTTTATCGCTGGTAATTCTGTCTGCACTCCTAATGATGCTACATCTAACCACAGGAACTAGCAGTATTTTTAGTTTGCTACTGCATTGTATTTCAAGTTGTTTCTTTATATAACAGATACTACATCCTGAATCAGTTGCACAGATATTGTACACACTGCTGAATAATGAAGTGTAAGTTTTAAAATAATAAAAAAAAAAAATCAACTGGACCCTGACTGGGATCCTTTTAAAATGAAACTGGAGCAGTTTTAAAAACAGAATCAGTCATGCAGTCACGAATATTATACTGCTGTTGTATTCTACTTTAGCACTGCAAATATATTTATTTTGCAACTGCTTTAAAAAAAAAAAAAAAAAGACCAGTTAGC
>VOQK01042290.1:62253-75015 GCA_015052645.1 Benitochromis conjunctus | reverse complement strand
ACGCATATTCCCACGACCATGTTTGTGGGAGGTTTATTAGACTGTGATGTCATTCTCTCTTCTGTTCATCTAACATTCTGCTCATCCCATCCCTATCATCCTCCTCCGTCACACCACCGCTCTGCATGTCTTCCTTCACTACATCTATCATCCATCCATCCTCCTCTGTGGTCTTCCCCGTTTCCTCCTGCCTGGCAGCTCATGTGGTCACTTTTGGTCTGCTTCGTTGCACAGTGAATGCATCCGATTCAGTTTTTGCAAAGTGTTTTAGAGTGCTAACCACTTTAGACACCTCCAGTCAAGGCAAGCTGTGACACGGAGAAGGTCCCTTTTTTTAAAGACTAATGAAATGACTTCAGGCACTTTCACTAGTCCTGATTATCTTTATCGCAATGCTGCTTAGTAAGCAATGTTTTCATACAATGAGCAGCTCACATCAACTGAATGTTGACTCAGTGGAAGGTTTAAGTTTATCACATCATCAAGGTTACAAAGGGTCCTTTGCTAAATTTCTCTGTATATTGGGATGCTTATAATTAAATTTTTTAATTATTCATATTAATTTCATCAATAACAGCACAGAAAATACTTGAGCACTCTGGTATGATGAGAGTAGATGTGCAGGAAATGAATTTACTTCTGACTTTTGTTTTACTTGACGGCAGCAACAGCATCATTTTGCATGGATAGAAGAACTGGATGAAGCAATGTAAAAGATAAACAACTGACTCAATCATGACAGAGTCCAGGATCATGAGTTTGGAAGGAGGTAAGGAAAGGGAGAGAAACAAACACAATATCCAAACGAACAAAAGGAAAAAACAAAACAAAACAGGGGGTATGTGTAACAGGAAAATTGAAAGGATGCGATGTGGGAAGGGAGTCAAGAGGAGATGACGGAAAAAGTAGACATGCACTGTTATGATTCAGCAGGAGATGTGTAAAGATTGACATAGTGAGACGTCCATGCTCGTACACACAAACACAAACAGAGGCTCACTTAAAGAACACATCTTTCAGAAGAGAGGCTATCAGATTCCACTCCCTGCTGTCACGCTCTTTGCTTTATCCCCCTCGAGGATGTGGCACTCGTCTTTGATTGTCACACGCTCATGCACGTGGCCCTCCAGCCAACACACATGCCCGAACACACACGAATAGAGTGAAACGCGCTCCCAGAAGACAATCAACCTACAAACTTCCTTGCCTAAAGCGTGCGCAGAACAAAAACAGGCAAATTTATTCTTTTAATTGGCCTGCCATTTTCTTGCCAAGTTCCACCTGCGTAAGCACCATTTGGGTAACAACCCCAATGTTGCCAATAGCGATACAATGCTTTACATCTAGCCAACCAAGCTTTACAATCAAAATCTCATTCACATTCTCCCACCCCCTCTTCACTCTCTCCGTCCACTTTATTTGGACAGATAATCATCTTTGATACACAGCCAGTGCTGTAATTTGCACGGAGAAATTAAATAAAAATAAATTGCAGATTCACTTTTTGAAAAGCCTAAATTACATCTTGAAGGGGACTGGGGGAATTTTGAAAGAAAAAAAAACAACCCCAAGACAAACAACAACATTGCTCTCTTCCTCCATGGTAATGAATGTAAACAAGCAAGGGCGCCAGTGCCACCTCTATCTGAAATCTGCATTTAAATGGAAATGTTGTCACAAGCGTAACCCACACAAGGCTCTTTTGTTTGGTTATCTATCCTTGTTTCATATTTCTCTTTGTCATCCTTTTTTCTAAACAAGGCTCGGCTGGCTGTGAGGTGAAAAGAGACAAGAGGAAATCCTGAATGTCAATACGAAGCAGAAAAGTGCTCAAAAAAAGGGCGCGTGTGCTCAGTAAAACTTGTCCGCTGGAAACATTGGATCGCAAAATCGAAGGTGCTATGGAGGACTCTTCTAAATGTTACCGGGTGATCTTTTACAGACCTCATCTTGTGTCTTTGTCTGCATGGGAACGAGAAGGGCAAGGCGTAACAGGACACATCGTGCTACTCTTCCTGGAAGATCCACTTTCAGCAGTTTGCAGGTAGAGCTTAGATTTTCCCATTTTCTCTCTGTTGGTTCACAGAGGCATCTGCGTGATCGTCACCACTGACCCATCTGTCTTTCCATTAGAGGTGCTCTCGAATTATTAAACAGTCGGAGAGCCTTGATGTAGCTGGCACGGAGCTGCACACAGACACAGGGTGGGCGGTAATGGCATTTTCACTGTAATAGGAACACAATTGAGAACATCATTCCTTGTTCTCGCCCTCTCCTTCTTATTCTTCCTCCTTTTCTTTCTTTCCATGGAGCTTGCAATGGGTTTTCCAAAGATAAAGGCAGCATTGTCTTCAATTTGCCCACATCACAGCTGCCAACCTGCCAGTCAAGAGCTCCCGGGACTGATCGAGTGTATCCCTCTGCAGTCGTCGCCACTCCACTTCTGCTGTCTGCATGCCAGCTGATTATATGTTTGTGTAAGTGTGTGTTTGTGGAGAAGTGTGTGCAGGTCATAAATCATGACAGACGAGCTGCCTGACAGAGTCACGCCGCTATTTGTTGATTACTGTGTTAAGAAATGACAGTTGATACAACACATACAACTGCACAAGCCCAGCTTGAACTCTTTTTGTACTTCTGAGACTTTGCTTTCACCTGAGAGGTGATACATACAAAGACAGCTCACAGGAAAGGCTTTACATTTATTTAACTGCAAGAGGTGAATAACTTACTGATAATTCATGTATGATTATCAGGGAATTAATCGTGTAAAAATAGATTTGCAACTGCTGAGTTTCAAAGAAATTCTCTGTTGCATTTTTACTCAAGTATTTATTTATGATTCAGTTAGATTCCATTTTCTACAGTTTTGCATGTTTAACTGACCTCCTGTGGGCTTGTTACATAAACTGGAATTTTAACTTTTCCTAAGATGAGTATCAAATGAGTCTTTTTCAGCAGACAATTGAAGAGGCACTCTGATACCCCACTAAAAAAAAAACTAAAAAAAACAGAACTGGTTTAAATAATCTGCCAGAAATGAAAGTTCTGTGTTCAGACACATCCGATAAAATGCACTTAATGCACAGTACAAGTGTTTTAATGATGCTGTTTATTTTAGATGCACATTACCGCTCTGCGTACTCAAATACTGCCGAGTTGTTTAATTAAAACAAATCAGTTTATATATTATTTATCAACCATATACTTTGCATGTTAAAACAAACTCAGAAAAAAAAATCAGGTACTCCAGTTTTAAGTAAAAAAGCATTAGACCTCAAAGTGGACATCAAAGCTGACTGAGCAACCTATATAGCTGTTTTTCCAAAACCCTTGTATGAGGTTATAGTTGCATTTAAAAACAAAAATCCCCAAGAAATTATTCAAAACCTGGTGTCATTTCTAACCTCATAAAATTAACACACTAGGAGAAATATTTAAATGTATTTTACTGTGGTAAAGTTTTGCTGGGAAACAGAGGAAAACTAAAGAAAGAGGGTAAAGTCAAACTTTTTAGAGGAAGTAGAAGGTGTATACGTTTTGCCTTCTGTGTGAATAAAACACGTCAAGGGCAGTGGTGGTAAGTGGGGGTTAGTTTTGTTTTTCTGAGAGCATATCATTTGCCATCTTTATTTTTTTAGGGTTTTCTTTGTGGGATGTGAAGAAATGCATCCTTTGAAAAAGACCTTGGATGATGCAGAAAGACAAATGGAGAGAACAAGAGCCATGGTGAGAATAACATGAAAACGGCGATGGCTGCTCCTTCAGCACTGCCACGTTATCGTTTACGAAGAGCACAGCAAAACACGCCGAGGCTGATGCCGCCCTGACCAAGCCAAGAAACCATAACCATGGCAACAGAGGCGCCACAAGTGCAAAAAAGGCGGGAAGAAGCTTCTGATCAGAGCGCACTCACACGCGCTCACACATACACACATGCTTTAACTGTGTGCGTTGTGGGTGGCCTCCTCAAAGAGCGGATCTGATGCTATGTACTGTATAATGTAAATTAAATGAAGGGCTGGTTTCCTCATTTTTCCATCGTGTTTGATCTCTGGTGTGTGTTTCACTGCAGTGCAGCTGCACTAACCCTACAGGAAGTACACAGTCTCATCTGCAGAGACACACACTGTAACGATACAAAGTTACACAAACAGTTGGATCTACTAAACCAAAGACAATCAAAGACACGCTAAGTTTTCTGTGTCTGCGTGTGTGTGTGTGTGTGTGTGTCCACGCACATTCATGTCACCTCTCTAAGCACACCAGATCTGCCAGGCGGACATCATGCAGGGTTTGGAATTAATGTCTTCTTACTGACATTCTCTCTCATGATATCTTCCACCAAAACATGCCTTCAACTCCCACTTGTTTCCAGGAGTCCTCCTCAGCTTCTTGATGTTTTTCTTCCTATTGTGCTCTCTTCTTTCTTCTCCATCCATCGGTGTATTTTGTGCTCTTATTATATACCACCTATGCTTTTTTTTGTCTAACCGACTTCTTTCTTTCTTATCGCCCGCTCCTCATTTTTCTCAGTTCGGCTTTTCTTTATATAAATCCTAATCCTATTTCAAAGCTAGACTAAAACTAATGAAAAGTAGCCCTTGGAAACAAAACCTAATGTGACAGACTGGTGAATGTACACATGCACTAATTACAAATTTTACTGTCTTACTTAATTAACAGCAGCCATATGCAGACATGCATTTTGTTATGTTCCTGATTTGTAAAATGTATCCTCTGCAAAGGGATTTCTTTTTCACAAACTGTTTCTGCCACTTGACATGTCGCACTAATGAGCAGCATTTTGCATTTTAGCTGCTTTATGTCTCTGCCAGAGATATGTGCTAATGTTACCAGTTGTGCGAAAGAAAAAAGATTTACAGACGGAAGACAGAGCGAATCCACACACTTAGCGAAAACAAGACAGAACAGATGAGACAAATCAGGAAAACATTTCTGATATTTAGACATAGACTGAACTGATGCTGTGCTATGTAACAGGAATATACAGTTTGGCTGTACAATAAAGTCAAGATTATGTTCAGTTTGAGCTGAAATGAATGGACAACTGATGTTGGCTCTCAGACATTTATTTATTCCTCTAAATGTCACCTGTAGAAATCTTTCTACGCTAATCTTAAGAGATATTTTATCTGCTTGTAACTAAACGCAGACAGTCGGTGCTTTGTCGAGCAAGTCAGCCTTCTGAATCATCACACTGCAGTGGAATGCAGAGTTTGCTACAATCAGTGTTCGAAACTACCGTATAATTGTGTTCAAACTGCCAGAGTTTGGGAATTAAAGATGCGTTTATTTTCTGCTGTGAAATTTGCAGGGTGGGAATTTATCTAATGCACGTGTGCTATAATTAAGCCCTTGATAAATTAACACAGTGCTGATTGAGCTGGTTAGAACCAGGCAAGTTTTCTTTTTTCAGTACAAGAAGCATTCATAAAAGGAAAAAACACACATATGATCTAAATGTGAACAATCACCTCTTCAAGGCAACCTTCATATGCAATTCTGGACTGCTTATAGTGCTGCTACTATTTTCAGACTGCTCTCTAGGGTCTGGTTGTGAATAGCTCAAATTTGACAGCGCCATCCTGAACCAGTCATGTGGTTGGAATACATTTAATGCCACATCAGGGCAGCTTTGAGGTGCAGCCTGCAAGAGTACCACATGTACTAATGTTGATGTACACCAGTACATTAGGAGTGTGAGCGAGATAAAACACAAAAACAATGTTACCAAACATGGCGCCCCAATTGGCGCAGGTCAAGGCTCATATGGCTCAAAAGAGGGCACTGTAGAAAAGAAGTTGGGGGACGTGGAGGCATTTTGGCTGTTTAATGCCCAGTGTTGAAAAAGACTTTCATACACAGCAAACTGTGTCAAAAGCATGTACGTAATGTGAAGCAGTGCCATCCTTTAGCGTACGTGCGATGCAGGACTTGTGCCAGACACTTTCTTCCATGCCTTGCCTTCCAAACAAAGAGACATACTCATACCATGAAAGCAACAGCTCAACTTATTGCACAAGACATGATGCCAGTAAGCACAATCAAATCAAACTAATCGATTTCAGCGGGTGATTAAAGTAAATGGCCCTCGTTACCAACTCACTGGGTAGTTTGTGTTCAGGTATATTCCACCATACCTACTGTAATCTTAAATCATCCCTCAAATCCTTTCTGAATCTGACTGCATGCTTTGTCTCCTGCTCCTCCCTAGTCGACAGTTATTAACCCTCTCTGTAGCTCTCTGCCTGAGCTGACTCCTACCAGGCCATGTCAGGCTTCACACCAACTTCCCTGAGGCTGCTGCCATGACTAATTTTGAACCTTCTGGGGCATAATGATACCTTTATCTTGCTTGGCACACTGCCAACATTTTAAAATTCATAAACATGCATATATACAAGTATATCAGCGTTTGTACAGGAGTGCAAGGCGAGCTCACGCTATCGCCAACACACAGACCGACACATGTGCAAAAAGCTCACAGCTAATCTGTTCCTTCCCCACCATCTTTCCATTTCAGGGCTGTCAAGCAAAGTGTCACAGGGTGAGCTTCAGTCCCACCCCTCCCAGTAGTCCTCTACCATTGACTATTTCCAGAGCCACTCAACTGGAAAAAAGCACAAAATGCAAGGAGGAAAAAAAAGAAAGCGAGAACAGGCGATGTTGATGGCCTCAAAAAGTCCTCCAAAACTCCAAAACAGAAGCAGGGAGTGTCTTCTCGCATGACATACACACTCTGAATTGGCACGAGTGTGTTATCAGACTCCTCGGAGATGCTCCGTGTGTGTGCGGGCTACAGTTCTCTGTAAGTTGGCTGCAACTACCTGGCAGATGTAACCTGAGGCTTTCACACAAACAAATACACACAGAGAAAGACAGAAGAGTTGGCTGCATTTTTATCATCTCTCTGCTGTGGAATCAGAGCCCTGAGTCACAGAAAGGCCCTGCTGCCAGGACAGTAGATTTTTTTTTCTTGCACAGAAGGCAGAAACAATGCAATACAAAGAGCAGACGGTCGGGGAGGCCACTGAGAGCAGTGAGGGGGCGGATACACACAGATACACATGCAGATACACACAGATACACAGCAGGAGCGTACAAAGAGAGTTTAGAGAGGGCAAAGAAGTACGGTGGGGTATGGATGCTTTATTGCATACTGTGTCCTTGTAATGGACAGATAACACTCCTAAGCAGACAGATAAGATAGCAAGTTAACCAGATTAGGCGTACACACTGACAAGACTCGGAGTTTCGTCTTAAATGTATGGATGATTTCTTTTCTTACACCCAATTACATGTTTCTCCGTCAAAAAGTATTTTTCTCATCCAAATCAAAGGTTCAGTAAGTCAGTAAAACAAACATTCAAAAGTTTGGGTAACTCGCTGACACATAATGAGAGAATTAGGATCCTTAAGTCCAGCTTTTGAGCCCAATCAAAGAAAACTTTAATGAGTTCTGCAAATTTATATTAGAAATAAATATCTTGGAGATTTATCAAATCTCAATCAGAATCATTTCAGTCTCCCTAAAATGGCTGAGAGGGTGAAAGCGAGCTCTGGAGATCTCAGATGTGATTTCTGTTTTACTTCTCATCCTTTCAAGCTCCTCTTGGGGTAATTACGAGCAGATGAAATGAAAGCAAGTGGGCTGGTGGTGAAGGTCTGTCAAGCATTCACATCGCGAGTGCAGCTACAGAATTAGAGGGAAATGAACAAACTGACAAAGAAAATGTCAGCGCGACTGAGAAGAGCTAAAGAGAAATGTAAAGAGATGTGGTTTTTTAATCTCTTTGAAGATGGTTGTGGAGGGCTATCGCTGACAACATGAAATATTTCACAAATTGGCCACATCCAAATGACTGTAGCTATTATCCATATTATATTAGCCTTAGTTGGCACAGTTAGACATTATCAGCTATTGCTAAGAAACAATAGATGTAAAACTTGGACTTAACGTCTGGGTCAGAAAAATGAGGCTAAAGTGGGCCGTGGACTTTATATATGATTGTTAAAAGTATCAAAGGCACTGGAGTTGTAATCATTTACATAATAAATTTAGGTGACTGACAGGAAATGTATATCAGAATATGTATCAGAGAACCTAAATCTTATGATTTAATTGTCTATAATGGATCTAATAACAGCACACCGTAGAATCGTACACGTAAAAGGTAATTTCTAGAAACTTTAGCTGACGGGGAAGATTTCAAAGACACTGGTTTAATGGCTTTGTGTGCAGATGGTTATCAGAAAGTTCTGTATTACATGCACTCTAGGTCAGACGATGGGGACTGCCCACAGTTTAATGAGGACTCACCCCAGACCGCAGTTTGAAGCAGAAGGAGGGCCAGCAGGAGCCGCAGTCCACAAACAGGCAGTGAGCCCTGCATCCTGCTGCACCTGGAGACAGAGACGGAGAGAGAGGGAGGCAATGTGAGTACACAAAGGAAACTGTAATCAACACATTGCCCTTGTGAAGTTCTTCTAATACACAAGACATGCTTGGATGAGTCATCATTAGTAATTCCTTTTCAAGGGATTTTTTTCCCCGTTGCTCAGCGAGGGCCTTAGGACACACATACAGTAGTTCATTCTTCAGTTTAATTTGCTGTTTCGTAATGTGGGTGGGATAAAGTCTTCTGAAGCCCTTTCAGACAATGGTGATTAAAGGCTTTTAAAGGCTACGTAATAAATACCTTGACTTGATGTGACCATTGTGCTTAATCCTTTTGAAGTACAATAAAGAAATAGGCGATTATCTTTACACTTCACAAATAGCTATTGCTCAGAAATAAATGTACAGGGCGAGATTTAGCTTTTGACTTTAAATCTACCCCTCCTTTCCCAGGATATTTCATGGCATAGATGCTCACCTTATATCCAAGCTCTCAAAAACCCTGCCTCACCATCTTTGTGCACTAACCCACTGCAATGGAGGGAACAAAATAAAGCAAAAGAGACTTTTTGGGAAAAGCGCTGAAGAAGAGGAAGAGATGCTGATGCATTTCAAGAATAGAAATAGATACATAAGGGTACTAGAGCCTAATCTAACATGATGAACCTCTGGGTAACAATGGTGTTGCACACTGCCTGCTGAAAACTCGCAGCATCAAGTCTGCCACATTCAACAAAGAAAGCTATGTATTTGAGAGGTAGGTTGACAGGAGGTGTCTATGGTATGTGTGTATAAGTTTATCTGGAAAACATTTTTTTAAGTAACTAGGGATATTTGTGACTTACACAGATGCTGGCTTAGCTTTCGCTGTAAAATTTAAGGAATACAAGGGAAAAAAACATGCTGATAATGACTCCCGAACATCACAGGACTGAATATTTTTTCTTTCTTGCCAAGATCATTGCAGCCTTTTGTATTTTTCATCGTAGCTGTCCGAGAGCTTACAGCAGGCAGCGAGCAAACAAGAGATGGAAGACGATACAAACATGGCCGAAGTAATTAACTTGCACTGTACGTATGTGCACACTATTATCTGGGCTTTTATTTATGTATATGTGACTATAACATAATGTCTTTAAGTCACAAAAGCCAAGGGATGGAGACCAAATGAGGTAAGTCGGCCTCCTGCTGTTGGGTCCTGGGTGTAAATAATGAGTATGGCATCTCTGGAGACATGACAGGCCGAGCGGGGCCTGGGGGCAGGAGAGGAGCTGGGTGGGAGGGATGGAGGAGGATTTAGTGGCTGGTCGCAGAGATGCAGGACATAGATAACCAGTGTCAGTTACGGCAGCGCCGGTCTCTCTGACTCAATCTCAACGATACAGCCAAGGACAAAAACACTGACCTCATACCAAATACATATGCTCTGCCACAGCTCAATATCCACGATGGCAGCGCATGTCAAAACAGCGAGTTTTCAAAAACTAAATTTGAAGCTGAACCTTTGTAAAATCCTGCTTAATAGCCAATGGTTAAGGCAAATAAATGCAGCTATTTTACAAAACTCTCTGAAAGTAATTATTAAAAGGCTGTAATGCAGCCTTAATTATGTGCAGGACAGGCATGACATCACAATACCAGTTAAATTTAATTGATCTGTTTTTTCTTGTTAGTTTAAAAAAAAAAAAAAAACGTTAGATCAGTATCAGGTATTTAATTTCAACTTTCATGAGAATATACACAGAAGACTTTTCACGTCCAAACAGCATGTCTTAAAAGTCTCTTAATTGGTATTTTGGCTATATTTTCTAACATTCTGTGAGAATTGTAATCAATTCTAAAATAAAAGCATATTGTTTCAGCTTCTTCTTTCCACTGGTCCTTTTAGGGGTCGCCACAGCAGGTCATCTGCCTCCATCTCACCCTATCCCTTGCATCCTCTTCTGGTAAGCCCCTGCACATCCTCCTCCAGTACATCTATGAATCTTGCTTTCCACATCTTTTCCTCCAGTCTTGCAGCTCCATATTCATCATAGTTTGATATTGTGCTTTATTTTTCTTCACCGGTTGCTTGGTTTGACTCTTTCTTGTGTCTTTCCCTCTTCAGTTTATCAAAGCTGTTAATCATTAGCAGCAACTCATGTGCACTCTCCAGTCAGAGTTTTGTTTACTGTGACCAACCAATTTCATCGTTTCCTTTTTATTTTACCCAACCATCATATCTACATTTAGTCCACTATCCATCGTTCCTTCACTTTTCTCATGGTGCTTTCTTTTAATCCCCTTTGCATTTTAAATTTAAGGCCTCCACAAATCCATAGGAAATAAAAAGTATGTATAAAAGTGTGTTTAAAAACTCTTCCAGGAGAACAGTAATACTTTGCGTTGGCACGTCACAGCTCTCTGTTGACCTCTGTGCCCTCCTTTCTCCTCCTTTCTCCCCTTTTGTGATGCAAAGTTATCTCTTGTATATCCACAATATGACTCTGGCTGCTACAAGAATTCTAGGACAATGTTGTATAAGCAAGAGCGGTTCTCTATATCTGTATTATAAGTGCGTTCTAGAAAGTATGTTCCAGACAACATGCTGAGACTATCCTTTCAAAACATCAGCTCACTTGAGTCAGACCTGACATTAAACTCCCACATCAAGTCTAAATTCAGCAGCGTAAATTCTCCATCAGGAGTTTGGAGGATGCAGGAAAAATATTCGGATCCATATGAATTTGGCTCCACGTTTATATACTGAACAAGGCAAATGCCAGTCAGAATCAGGGCTGTTTAATTACTAAATAGGTACAGCAGAGTTCACCATGTATGGAGCCTGAATATTAGCTGGTCTGATAGTTAAATATTAAACAAGTTCTGCTCCACTCTTCATTTTTGATGAACTATAATACTGCAAAGTAATATACCATTTAACTGGCTCTGCCTCACAAGCATCTTACACCATTCATGTTAATGTAGATTTCTGATCCTACCAGTAGCATGTGCTTTTTAGGCAACCCATATAAGATCTGGTAGCAATATCTGTCATCTAAATCTCTATTTAAGTTGCTGCTAACTGACTAGAAATGAGAATGAGTTAACTTTCCTGTGCAGCTAACATTAAGCTCCATTGTGCAGTAAATTGTAAGGATGTGCCAACATATTGTCAAAACATTAGTAAAGGAAGAGATCCACTTTGTTGACACCGACTGAAAAATAAGATTACAGTTGCTGTGTCACATCATTTTGTGCTGAGGACATGTTAAGAGATGCTGAGAAACTGAAAGACTAAAAGAGTTCAGTTCATTTTTTTAATAGTTTTCCAGCAAAAAAGGAGAATAAACGACAACAAGTTAATCAAGACTTATTTTTTGAACTACGTGACTTAAATATGTTACGTGAGATCACACACAGGAAGTAATAAATCTAGAGACTACCTTAACTGCAGGGCAACAAGGACAAGACACCCCCAAAAACAAGACTAACCCTCATCTATTCACCCTCAAAGCTGACACTTCCCTTATCTAGGTCCCACGCGATGTAAGTGTGAAGTGGATCGGGTGAATAGCTATCGAGATTTGCGAAGAACATAAAGGCAGAAAAACATACAGAGATGCTTTGATTTATTAATGCTATTATATAGTCTTCCACCCGAAGCCGACTAATCGCAACTGAAAGTCAGTATGATCTCTCCTGCTGTGTGGTAATATCAGCCGGAAAGATTCAGCCAGATCTCAGCGTGTCAGAGATGTGCCCTGTTCCCTACCAAGCCTGTCACAGATACTGTGGAGATAAGACAGACAGCTAGATGGTTACAGACAGACGGACAAAAATACAGAGACATCCTGAAAGAAAGACACAGAGCCAAGCTGTCGCGTTTTCCTTTCAGTTCCAAAGACCTTGGTCCAACCTCAGCCTTTCGTGGATGATGACTTGCTCAATCCATCTGTCGTTCCATCTTAATCTCACCTTCTACCTTTTTCTGTCTATCTATATTTGGATAAAATTAGCTGCCAATCTACGTCTGCCACCATCTGTACACGTGGCTCAAAGAAGTCTTTTTTTGTGTGTGTTTTTCTCACAAGTTTGATCTTGCTTCATTTATTTGCTTTTCTCAAATTGTCGCAACACACTTTCCTCGCCATGCTGCATTATTAAGGAGGCACATTAATCACTCAGGCTGCCTGTCACTCCATCGCCACACACTTCTGTTGTTCCCGCAGCACACATACACACACATTCATGCACACATTAATGCTGGTTTCACAGGGGAAGTTAGTCCCATGAGTGTCTGTGTATAAGTCCCTTAGAGTGAAAAATGAGGCTACCCTTCGAGTGACAAAGGGCTGTTT
>VOQK01042290.1:5663-17107 GCA_015052645.1 Benitochromis conjunctus | reverse complement strand
TTTTTTATTGCCATAGTACTAAATAAAAAGTTTTAAAAAGAGATGGTACCAAATTAAAAGAGGCTCATTATTATCATCTATATAGCCACACTGGCAGCAAACCAAGAGAGAAGTTGCCAGACGTCCATTAGTCGCGCACTAGCGGAAAAACAAATTCTCCGTTATTGGCAGGGAAATATTGTCTCTAGCTGCAACAATGTGGTAGCATCGATTTGTATAATTTATAAAAGAGTTGGTGAAAATCAGCTACTTAATACAGCTATAAAATGTCAGCAGTTCTTGGCAGACTCTTCCAACTCGATGACAGCAGGTTCAGAAGTCCAGCCATCATCACTGACATGGATCTCAAAGTCACTTTCACTCACCAACACATTCACAGAGGGTTTACACACAGAAAAAGCCTGTTGAAGCCAAGCCTGTCATGTAAACAATCCTATTTATGAATGACTGTACTTATCACAGAGGCTCCTGTCTGTCTCACTTCATTATCTGACTTCCAAGTAAAAACTCACACTTAAGACTTAATTGAGTTTATATTTGTAATTGGCTCCACCGCTGGGGGTAATTAAACAAATTATTTCTTTGAAAAAAAGAATTTCCATTGGTTAAGTGAGAACGGAGCAATGCAATATCTGAGTTATCGCATCATACAGTGCAGCACAATGTTCCTTCGCTGAATTTTAGAGTACAGTTAAAGGTTAGAAAATAAGATCGCCCACTTCCCTTCCTCATTAGTTTACCTCTTGGTGACGATTTGTTCTGCTCCACCAGCTGTGAGCAGTTGAGGCCACTCTTTGAGCAGTGCCTCATAACTTTTCCTTCTCTGTCATCTTATCATGTTTCCTCTGCATGTTGGTTTTTTTTTATTTATTTTTTTATTTATGCAAGTACACAGGACATTGTGGGGCTGCATTCAAAATTATACATGAAGTCTCTTTCAAGACGCCACACACCACATACTGTTCTGTTTGATGTTGGCAGAGGAAGACAATTAAGGATGTATAAAATCTGATTTCTCTTGTCTTTTATTTCCTCGCTCTCACTCTGTATCTGTCGCTCATTATCCTGTGTTGAAACACACATACCTACCGCGCAGCCAGTCTCAACACTGAAGATTTCAGAACAGTTACTAAAATGGTGTTTGACACTAGAATATACAGGCTGATGTGTTTGAGCTGTCCAAACATATTTCGTACCTGTCAAAACACATAAGAATTTATAAATGACTCTGTGAGCAGACAGTATCAGAGGCAGTGTCATGACTAATCTTTGCTGGAAACAACCGCTGATCTCAACAATGTGATATGCATGCTTTGGACCAAGAAAAGAAACGCTGCACCATATACACTAGCCACATCAAACTGCATATATACATTCATGATCAAACCCTTGTAACCCAAGCGCTTTAATACGCTGAATTTCTAACAGACATCTAAAGTAATGCCGTGCCTTCGAGGAAGATAAAAGACAAGCACAGCTAGGATGACGGTGTCTGGATACTGTAGCTGATTCGATTTGATAACAAAGCATATTTTCAGTGCATTTTGACTGATGACATTTTCCATTGCTTTTCCTACTAAAAGACCACAGAGTAACAAAATCATTACTATTGAACATTGAAAATGTCAGGTAATTCTGCTATAATTTATTAATTCGGCAAAAAAAAAAATATATTGCTAAATGGCAAACTCAAGCTATATTGGTGACTTTAATAGCAGGATGCATCATTAGTGTGGAGTTATATTAATTTAGAGAACGCATATTCTCATTTAGAGGTCATTTATTATGTCGTAGTCTCAATAGGTGAAACCAGTTTGAGTCTAAAAGCAGCACCCAGGAGTCAACAGTATTATTAACACAAGTAGGAAATTCACAAATGGATTGTGCAACGGGGGTGGGGGTGAGGTAGGTGGGACGATTTGCAGCAGCAACCCTGGGAGAAAGAAGACAAGCGTTAGACTTGACTGACATGAGGGTTGAGGTGTCTAGAGATTTCAGTGGCAGTTTCTGATTGCAGGTAGGTATTCTCACTTTGGAGATACTTGAAGTGAACAGGTAGATCTTACATAGGTAGATCCAAGAGATGAGTTCTTGACCTGAGATTTCCAGAAGGTATGGACCGGTTTGATAGAATCAGGTAAGTGAGTCTGGAAGAAGCCACGTAGGACACAATCTAGTGAAGACAGAGCTGGACCTTATATGCAGGCAGGTGATTGGACTGATTCAAAAAGGTGGGCTGGCTGAAGAGTGGGAGCTGGAGGCTCTACTCACTGGGAGTTTTTCCCAGAGCTTCTCCCTCAGTCTGAGGTTTCTTCCTGTTAAAAAGGAGTTTTTCCTTCCCACTGTTGCCAAAGTGATTGCTGATAAGGGGGGGGTCATCTGACTGTTGGGGTTTTCTGTATTATTGTAGGATTTTAATGTTAAATTATTAAGCACTTTGAGGCGAATGTTGCTGTGATTGGCGCTGTATATGAATTGAGTTGAACTGAAAATAAATGAAATCTTAATGCAGTGAGTGCATGAAGACTGTCAGTTTGCGCCATCTGGATTAACTGAAAGAGCTGCTCATTTGTGTCAGCGTTTCAAATTGTAACATAAATAAGTAACACAAGAAAGGTCTGGACTATAAATATGGCATTTTAGATGGTTTGGCAACATTTTTATGTAGGACAGAACCACTCAATTTAGAGTGGACTTTTATTTAGATGTGTAAAACACTATATAATAGATTCAAGGACAGAAAAGAACCCAAAGAGTTTTTTAAAGAATATAATTACATAAGTTGGGCTAGGTTTCTTTTTGTAGAAATACAAAAAGACATAAGCTCTTGCAGGGTGTATTTCATTAACCAAAGTGTTCTTTTTTGATACCTTCAGCATTACACATATTATTACTGCCAGTATTACATCTAATTTACTTTTCATGAAACAACCCTGAGCAGATTTTGAACAAATTCACATGTTCTCCATCTCTCTAACATTTTATTCATAGAACATTTCAAAATTCTAAATAAGCAGTACTGTGAATATCAAATGTTGCAAATGTACAGAATTCATCTTAGAATCTGTTTTCTAGGGTCACAAACAAGCTGAGCCGTATATTCTGTGAGGAAGGGAACAACTTAGATGAGAAATAAATAGAGAAAAGAGCAACAAAGAAAGCTTAGAGTGTGCTTTTTCATGCCCTCTTTAACCCCTGCTGCTATAGAAACGGCCCTTCAGTACAGCGTTCCACACATGCTGGTACAGCGGAGTGAACAATTTTTGTATGAGGGACGAGTCTAAATTCAACCAACACCAGATTAAAAAGAAAAAATGAAAACTAATGTGTAGAAGTTATTCATCAAGTCAAATACAAAAACATTGCATGTTCTAGCTTCTCAAATGTAAGACTTGTCTTCTTTGCTTTACTTTTATTTAATAATGTAATTTCCAGGAACACGTGTCTAGATACCAGTAGGCAATCCTGTTGCAATCTCTAGTGCCCAGGAAATTATTTTATTTTCTGACTGTTTATAATTCCTGCCAATCCCTAGAGGAAATAGATCACAACATGGTGCACTGAAAACCTCCCTGTGACTGCTTTGCTTACTTGAAGGTTACCACAGTCACCTACGGTTTGCGTAAGCAGAAGTGAAACAGTGAAAAGTATCATGCAAACAAGAAAGGAGACCGTTTCTCTTCAAAGTAGTGTTTGAAACTTTTTGAAACATGCTGTTTGCAGTGGTAAGGCCCAACTTTTACTGTGAAGGCGAACTTTGTGTTTCCAGTTACCATGGCAGCTTTTCAAGTTCCACTATGGCTACAAACGTAGCTGATGTTTGCAGACAAGTTGGTGTCTTACATGTAAACTATGGGTAAATTGTAGCAACAGGCTAGTAACTGATTTCACTGAGTGGCAGCCAATGACCTCTAGCAACTATTTGCCAACTGATTAGAGAATACACATTTTTCTCTACTGACTGGAGGTTGCTAGGGAGTTGCTGACTCTAGGCCTGTGTGCCTGATGCCTAATGTTACTGTAATACAATATCATGATACTAAAAAAGACACCAAAGGAAGGCAAGATCAGGCTTGTAATTGATAAGTAGTTTCAATATGCACACGCATATATGCGCAGTGTCCCTCGCTCATGATGTGTGATTTGAAAAACCAAGAAAAGTTCAGCTCAAAGCTACACAAAAGACTTAATTAACCAGTGGGTAATGTCACAATGGCTATACCCATTTGTAATATAGACTCTGACTAGGACTTACGACAAATGCTCAAAGCTGATTTCAGCAAAATATAACTCAATTTTCTCTTTTTCTGTCCATATTATCTAACAACAATATCCCTAAATAATTTGTCTGTCAACATTGGTTTTGTATCACACTTTGCCTACCATGCACAAAGATTTGTTAATATTCAATCTTTAGTTCATTACAGAAAATAGATAGCTGTTCTTGAAAGGACATAATACATTTTCAAGGTGTTGTTCAGCATTACAAAAAAGAAATTTAATGAAACAGCATAATGACAGGTGGAAATTGAAATCAACCCAGACAAGGACAAGCACGAGTACACTCGTATGAAGATGGTTGTTCTCAAGAGCGATTTGTACAGTCTCAGTTAAGCGAATGTCATTCAGGTTACTAGCCACTGTAAGGCCTTTACAGCCTGTACAGTGGGAAATAGCCTATGGCTAAGGTGATATGGAGAAGAGGTGGGCGACACGGAGCCAAAAAGGTGCAAAGAGAAATGGCCATTACTTTCCTTTAAGCTTCTATTATTTGACAATGTTCACTGAACATCAACAGATTACACTGCCTGCAGTAATAGTTATTATTTTACAGTATTTTGCTGAAGATGCTTAAAGGGAAGAACAGTATAAGAGAATGGTTCTTCCAAGCACATTTCCCCAGCTTAAAACAGTTTGTGTTGGTGAGGTGGTCTCAGTTTGAAAATACATTTATAACCCTGCTTTTCTCTGAATGACAGCATGATGCTCACTCTCTCCAGAAATGAAATTGTAAACCTGATTTCTCTTTATTATCTTATGAGTAAAGAATATGCAGTTCTGAAGTTCCAAATCCATCTGTAATTTCCATCCTTTTTCGTGGACAAAGCATATTTTTGCTACTTTGTGTAGAAATTAGATATATAGTTATTTCCCCCCCATGTATCCACCATCTGCACCCGCCATGAGGTAAGTAGGCTTTGGCTGGCAAATACAGCACTTTATTTTCATTTTATGGATTTATGGGAACTTATTTATACTGATAGAGAGAAAAGCATATTTCACTAGCAGATCTTAGTCCTACTTGGCATTGATGTATTACTTTGGTCAAGACCATTCCCAATCATTTCAAGTAATTGCATTGAGATTCCAGGTTCTGCACACTGGAAGAAAAAGTTGAAACGTAAACAAATCAGTATTATTCAAATTTGAAAACACTCCCAAGGGGCGGGCACGCACGAACACACACACGCACAATAACAGTGTCTCGAACAGTAACGTGTCACAGGTAAACCCCTCAATGATAGAAGGGTTCCCTTGTGGGGGCAAATGCTGCCTTGAAAGAAATGGAGAATCCTCATGAAGTTAGTAAAGAGTCAACAAAATACACACTGCTTTATTATGTTAGGAATAGGAGCAAACAGATACAGGTGTGTGAGCTAAAGAAAAAGAGGGATCGATTCACTAATATGTGCACAAAAATGTTTGTGTGCCTGCAAAATCAGACTCATGAAATTATGCACCAGTCAGTTTTGTTTGTACTACTGTGCACATGTTAGAATGATTTTCATTCACTATATTAACCAGCTTATGCTCACCATCTGCAGTCTGCACATCCCCACAGCCACATTTCTCTATGCAAGCAAAAATATTTGCCTTTAAGTGAAGTGAAGAAAGGTGTCGTAAGAGAGAAGCCTGTATCACTAAGAGAAAAACAGTAAAAGACAGAATGAAGCCTGAAGAAACTAAACCAATAGTGTCCGAGGAGGAAAAGGCCAGAAAATATGCACCTTTCAAAAGTGTTTCATATGAGTGAAGATGGTTAAAAAAATAATAATAACAGGGATTCTGAATCTCTTTTTCACTCATGATGCCTCAAGTAAAACATGGAGGTCATCTTTAATAAGATAAGACCATGCCTATAACAATGTTTTATAAAGGTTAAAGTCTACACTAGGTTAGCCCTTTTTATGTCATTTAATATCTTATGTTATTCAAATTATGAGGATCTGTGGAAAACTGTAAATAATTACAAATAAGAAAAAATAACAACAATTATAATAACAATAAGTTGATTGTGTTCATCTGGATGTAGCGTTTTCAGTGGGAAAAACGTTTCATCACTCATCCAAGTGACTTCTTCAGTCTCAGCTGACTGCAGAGTCAATAACAATAGTAATAATAAATAATAATAAGTAGCAGCAGCAGCATTCGGTTATTTTTTGAAGACATCCAGGTCCACATCATTTGCTCACATGCATGTTCTGCATGAAGCAGTTCTAAATTTGTAAGAGTAAGAACAAACTGACATAGGAACATTTGTACACGCGGTTTTCACAGATGTTTTTGTGCGTTAGATCTGCCAATAAGGGTCAATGTTCAGATTTTTTTCCCCCTGAGAAACAAAGCAATCACTCTTGACACCCCCTTAAGGAAAGCACAAAGCCATCTGGACTCAACACAAAGGAGAGACGCCGCACAATGCACACAGGCACAATGGTAAGAGCAGAAGACAAGCACACACTCACTTTCTATAGGACAGTTGTTCAGTCCAAACCTTTTTGTGGTCAGAACTTTTAAATCCTCCTCTTCCAACATCATTTAGAAAGTTGACTTTACTAAAAAGAGCAACAAAATTACACAAAATCACAAATCATACACGGCCACCTAACATTAGACCAATAGTGGAATTATGAAGTATTATGAAATTTTGACTGCTTGTTTTCTTTGAAACCTAAAGAACGTTCTGGTACTATGACCCTTTTTTTTTTTTAATCTTTTCTAAAACATAACCTTAACAAGTTTCCAGTCAAGATTGTGTAGGTTAAATTCATCTTTCTTTACAGCCCAAATTCCCTTCTGTCCTCTAGCAGACTGCCGTTAAAGCATTTACATAAAATTTGCATTAGTCATTGTCGCCAGATATATTATTTTAGCGCCTACTATAACAATACTTAACTCATAATGCAAATTTCTATATGATTAATGCAAGTCGTTGTTGCAGGTAGTGATGTAAGGATTTACATTGTCTGATACAATAAAATGCTTGGCAAGTGATACTGTTGCCAGACTATTTAAATAAATTAAAACATACAAACACTTGTATTAGCTGACGAGACAACTATCTGCTATCTAACAGTACAGCCAGTTAAAGCAACCAACTCAGTTATACATCACCTAAAGCTTTTGTAAGATCACGCCGTTTCCTCAAAAGTAATTTTCTCAGTACTGTCACAAAGACCTTTGCTTATCAGTATATTCTGTAAATGAGGTGTGCATTAGTGTGATCGCAGATTAAACAGCCAAATAAATTCTCTGTTCTCCCTGGTAATGAGTGACAGCAGAGAAAAAATAAATAAAGAAATAAAAAATGACCCGTCTTAATAAAACAATTTACAAAGCCTTTAATGTGACATCTATTAGCCACATTAACTTCATGTTGTTTGTTGTCACCGTTTAGCAAGAGGCAAGTGCTTTACAAGGTGCCACAAATAATATAGAAGCTTAGTGGTCACAAATAATTCAGCTTCACAACAGTTACATATGACCGTTCAATGAAGTGAGTGGAGCACATCTTTGCAATTCCAGATTCGCCTTCCTACCATTACCGCAGCACCTGAGCCTTCTTGCAACAGTAACTAGGTTAGTTCTGCTACCTGTGCAATACAGATTAATTAAAACGTCTGACTGTATGTTCTGCAGGAACACCAAAGATGGATGAAGCTCTAAACCATTACTCCTGATGGATAACAGATTTGATTTTGGATACAGCAGCTAATTAGGCTTGACCAAGGACCCAGTTAGTCAGCCAATATCTTTCTCCATACTGCCTGCCCTGATTATCTATAATGTCTCCAGAGTTGCTGATATCAGGCTCTAATGAATATAGGAAGTAGGTGCTTGTTTTAAAGTACTATAGGGTATTCTTTTCATGACACAGGAGTGCTGGGACTTTATTATCTTAAAAACGGTGTCTTCTTTTTTTGCTTTATAGAAGTATTGCCTTTTTAGGCCTATCTTTCTGTTTTGTGTCACATAAAAATAAGCAATATGACTGCAGTGATACAATTTGTGCAGATGAAATGAATACCTGCTGCCGCTCACCTGCATATGGACTAGTTTTTTTTTTTATTACAACTTTTATGCTAGACAGCTCCCTAGCAGTTGCATAATATGCAATGCTTTTCCAATTTAAAATATGCTTCTATTGTGAAGACGTTCCGATGAAAGCACTCTCCTCAGCTAGCTTTAACATTAAAGGGACTGACAGAAACAGAGAGAGGGAGGGGGAGGGGACAGGAGGGAGCTGTTGAGTGTCTGCTGATGGGCTAACTCAATTTCAGGGAACACAATGGAGCCAGAGGCTGATTTCCAAAAGGCAAATTGTCATTCTGGTGAGCAGTATGGCACCTGTCTGGTGAGTTCATCTCCTGTGCTCCTGTGCAGTGGGTGTACTTGGGGGAGGAGGCTGGAACCAAAGGAAAGGACCGCATTATGGTGGGGCCCTGTGATGGGGGAGAATTGAAAGTGAAACTGTAATGTGTCTGAAATGCATTGAAATGAAAATTGGGCAGGCTCTTACTGCTGCCTTTGGAATCCATTCATACAAGCATTCAATTGGTTTTGACCAGATTGAGGGGGCTCACAGGTGGGGATCGAGTGAATTGACCCAGACAATAATGCTGTTGCCCCGGTGACAAACCAAGAACCCCCTCAGTCCCGGGAATACTGCCACCAGTCCCTGGGCTCTCAACCCCAACCAACCACCCTGCCATACACCCCTCCACATACACCCATCCTCCACCTCAATTATTTCTTGATCTTTCACACTATGAGCTGCTCTTCATGCAGTGCTCCAATTACAAAGCTGTCTGCACAGATTAAAGACGAAGCCCATCTGACAGCAGCTAAACACTTTAACATACACAGACACACCAACATGCAAACAGTGCTGTGCAAGCAAAACATGTAACCCCATCAACTCACACAGACGCACACACACACACACACACACACACACACACACAGCCCCTGACTGCTGCATAGCATAACAACCTACCTGACATAAACACACATCTGTCAGCCCAGCACCTCGACATTATCAACTGTACACACGCCTACGCACAACTCCCTCACAGCACCCAGCATGTCTTTGCTGCTGTTGTCTGTCACTTCCAGGAGGAAACAACAAGCCATAATGATAAGGAGAGCTCCTAATTGAAGGTGCAATTTTTCTTAATTGTTGTGGAAACAATTTACCAGGGTTAAACTAGGTGGCCCTGCCTGTGTAGGAGTGCAGTCACATCTGATTTTTTTTTTTTGTTGCTTTTTTCAGCTCATGTACCTAACATTTGATTGGTTGAAGGTCCTCAAGTGGGCTGCCTAATAGTCTCTCAGTTCACTTTAAGTCTTTTTTTGTGTTAATATAATTTAGTCTGTTATGTGAACAGTCAACTCATGCTTGAAAAAATAAAGTTCAACCAAAAATAAGAGGACAGAAGAAAGTATTAAGAAACTGTGGGACAAATGATCACAAATTAGAAGGGTACAAAATGAAATGCAGTATATTTGATGAATATTAGAAGAAATGTTTATCTGTTGGGTAGTGTATAGTTGCCTTTGTTGCTTGAGGACAACAATGAACAAAGAGTTAAGTAATAAGCAATGCGGTTGTTCCATATCACAACACCCACAATAGCATCATTTTCACTGGTTAGATCATGAACTAAGGCGTGTGGCCGACAGAGAGCGGAACCAAATGCAGGACTCAACAGATGGACTGAACTCAAAATCACAGCATTTATGGGCTGGCAAAAACATTAACAGTACTAGGTAGGAACTGTCTGGTAAACGGGTGATGACAAATAGAAGCTACACACACCATGAAGCAGTACACAACAAAAATTCTGAGGGCGATGAAGACAGTTTATATGTTATGGCCCCAGGAATGTTGCCACAATAACAAAGACTAAATCCCTGCAAATACAGGTACAGTTCCAGAGCAATGAAGACAGTGCACTCTGTTTGCCTTCCAGACTGCATCTCTTATTCAAGTTTCAACAAACATTAACAATATCCATGTGTGTATTACTCTATTTCAGTCCCAGTGTCCTCACAGCTTACATATGTCAATTTTTCCAAGTCACAGGTAGAAAAATAAATGGATTCACTCTTCAGCGTTCCATTATTTTACATGTACTTCATGCGATCTCTCAGTGCAAGCACAACAAAAGTACACACTCGCTCTTGCATAAGCGATTAAAAGCCACTCTAAGTCTACAGTGACTTTACAGCAATATTGAACTGTATTTAAAGCAAACCACTCTCTTATCTGGTTGAAATTAAAGTGGACAACTGTACCTGTTCTGAATACTGAAATTAAGCGAAAATAAACACATTATTCACAGTACCCTGAAGATAAAACTTACTGATTTGTTCTTCTATAGTCACATGTCATTAACACTCACATATTAAACTTTTAAAACCAAAATTCTACTTAAGCAATAAAACTTTTTTTTTTTATCAAAAACTTTATATTAAACAGTAAAGTGTGCAGGAGTGCAAACCTTCATAATGAAAAGAAAATAAATCTACATGCATGAACTTCCTGCAAGGCAACGCTCTGGGGCATAAGGCCTACAATACCAAAACATTAACGCTAAGTATCTGCTAACGGCCTGCCCGACTCTGCTGTCTGAGACTAATGCAGGTCCACGCGTGGCTGCTCATAAGAGCTACGAATACAATCATACTCCTTTACAACTTAGCATGTAGATGAAACCTTGCTTCTATGTAACAGACAGTGATAGTGTTATTTTTTACCAAGTACTAACCTGCAAATACAGGTAAAGTTCAGGAGCAATGAAGACTCGGTTTGCCTTTCAGATTGCATCCGAGTAGTGGGCCATCCCTCTAAAGCAACTGGGGCACACCTGACTTGAAATCGATAGTTCCACCTGTGGTGTTGCTCCCTTTTTCTGTCCTTCTGTACAGTCCATGTGACAAAATAATATACTACAGAAATTTGCCATGTTCTCAAAATCATTTTGAGTCCTCATAGTCACGGAAAATAACAAATAAACAAATTAAATTAAATGATTAACACAAAAGTGGACACACACGTTGGGTGTGCCACATATACACAGAAGGGAAATAAGGCACACCAGGGGGACACAGCTGAACATAATCAGACCAACGAGACAAGGGAAGAAAAACTAAAAATAATG
>VOQK01042287.1:0-13905 GCA_015052645.1 Benitochromis conjunctus | reverse complement strand
TTGAATGTTTTTTTTTTTTTCATGGTGCTGACAAGCAGAAAACTTTGTTTGAGAGGGTTCATATAGACATTAGGAGCTGCGTATAGCAGTTTAGCGATGCAAAATGTGCAGGATTGCACAACCGTGTGTGCACGATTACACTGCATACAACACACTGCATATTTAAAGAAGACACAGCAAGCTAGCAGCAAAGTAGCAGTAGACTAGCCTGCATTTTCCAGAGAGTTACTGTAGCTTCTCAGCTTTGCCATCCTTTGTTGGCCTGTCTGTTAAGGCCATTGGATAACAGGATGTACATAAGACTGCTGTCTAAAGACTGTCTGTGCTGCTTGTTCACTTCAGAGATATGTAGACCGCCACCAGGCCTTACAGACACACGCACAAAAACACTCTTGAATCTGCACGACAGCTTCAAATCCATCTACAGCGAGAACTGTTAACGTCTCTAAAATTCTTTTTGTGCCGATCATAGGAACCCATAATCTCCTCTTCCCTGAAGGAGAAAGTAATGCTGTATTGCAAAATGGAGTCTGTAGGTTAAAGTGGAGGACAGCACATACAGAAAGGCACCCCGACTTAAACAGAGTGTGGAGGTTAAATTGAAGATGAGCACAGACAAACATTCCCCTGCCAAGCTGTGGGCAAGTTAAACCTCGGTGTGCCTCTGGTTTTCTGTGTAAAGCTGCAGATCACTGCTCTGATTAATCTGAACTTGGTAAACTACAGTCTGAATGCTGGCATAGAACAGTATGTCATGTATTCACAGCTATAGGTGGAAAATGCCGAAATTCCCCTCATGAATCAATGAAGATAATTTAATCTAAACTAATCTAATTTACAAATGCCATGAGGTCAGGCTTGTGAACATTTTGCCCGTAACTGCCTGTGGTTCTTCTGTTAAATTTGATGAGCCCTTTGAATAATGAATATAACCACATTCATTCAGATGGTTGGAACAAAAGGTGTGTTAGCTTTTTTTCCCTTTCCTTTCCACTTGATCTGGGGGCTGAAAGAACAGTACAGACTAGAAAAAAATGGGAATGCAAAGGGTAAAACGGGTGAAAAGAAATAGAAAAGAGATGATATACAGTAAAAGCTTTGCCGGCATAGGGCTGCATCTGCACCCGGTGTCTCCCACCGCTCTCTCTCTCTCTCTCTGCTCTATTTATATCTCTCTGGGAAATTGCTGAGTGGGCTCTACTGAGGGTTTTTGCTGTAATTGATTCAAAATGCAAGTTGTCTCTTTAGTGGTGAGAAAGAGTAGAAAAGGATACCCAGTCAGTTATATGGACAGTGTATGCATGAGGGGAAGACGAGGCTCCTTGCGTTTCAAACTGGATAAATTGGTTGACCACTGTAATAAATACAGTGTGGTCATTACTGGGGCCTGGGTGAAATCGCCAGAGAGCCTCTTTCATCCTATAATAACTGTAATGGGGCCACACCCATGATATCATAAAACTGTGGTCAATTGTTATGATCCATCTACAGCATATGTGCACTGCAGCTGAATAAGATATCCTATAACATGTCTATTTTTCATTTGACTGCAGTAAAAGCTGATCTACTATCAATTACAGCAATAAAGAGATTACATCAATTATTCCCAGCTGGGTAAAAGCCTCGACACCCATTATAACACACAATTTAAGACATTTCTGGATCTGAAGCACTCTCTTACAAAGATTTTTTTCTTTTAATTTTCTGAAAGACATCATTTAAAATTGGGGTCCTGTAGTGTTTTATTGAGTGAATGAAGATTAATATACAAATATCAGAATCAACATTTAGCCTCCTAAATACCAATATTTGGGACGCCCTGCGTCAATTTTCTATTTGCTGTGATGCAGCGAGGAGCCTACTTGTTAGTTTTAGTGTTGTGAGTTTGATGGCTGATGCCAGAATTTGAATCACGTTCAGCTCGTGGTATTGCTGACAGCTTGCCACCCATCCAGAAACAAAACACCACGTTCTGCAGCTGCGTGTAAACTGTTGCTGTTATTTATGCCCAAGAAATACCAAAACCTATTCCACCCGTTTTCATGCTCACACACTGTGGAGGGCTGTCTCTCTCTGTGTGTCTGCGATCTCTTTCATTTTTTATATTTGTGGAAAACGCTTTGGTTTTAAGAGTGTGCCATGATTGCAGGTCCTCGTTTCTTTATGATTTATTTATGGAGTACATATAAACATTGTATTACGCAGAGCAGGGACATTGCATTTAATGGAAAATGCATGACTAACGACCAGCATGACTCAAACAGGGAGACCTGCCTTTCTAGCTGCTGTAGAGACGAACCCGAAGAGAATTACTGTCCTGCAGCTAGCGTTAGCCTTTTAGAGCATTTTTCGCATCTTTCAGCTCTTTATTTTGGTTTGGAGTCTAACCTTTGTGTTGGCTATGCATTGGTTATATACACTCATTAATACATTTGTAGCAGCAGCTTTTTTTTGTGAAATGCTTTGGATTAATAGCGGCTGATGATGGCAAAACAGCAATATTTTAGCTCTACATGTGCAGACACTGATATTTAGTTTTTCATACAACTATATATATGGTTTGTCACATAGTGAACATACTTACCTTAACTCTGTCTTAGAGCTTAGCGGCCATCATTGTGTCGCGTGTTAGCTCTTTAGCTCAGTGCAGTTATAATTTCTAGTGTCTATTCCCACAAGCTTGAATTTTTACATTTGTGTTGTTTTGTCCTGTTTGATATAAAAGGAAGACATTGAGTTAATCACCTCTAGAAAGATCATCTGGGCAGAACTGAAATCAACTGAATTCACCAAAAATAATAAAAAATAAAGTAACAGCTCCTTCAAAGCAGTTTATTTTGCAAGGTAAAGAGGCGACAATGCTAGCGAGAGAGAGAGAAGCCCAGCAGCCAGACGATCCAGTGTGTGCAAGCACTTGGTGAAAGAAGGGAGGAAGAACTCTCTTTTAACAGGAAGAGACTCCTAACAGATTCAAGATTAGGGAGGGTGCAGCCACCTGTGATGAACAGCTGGGGGTTGATGGTAAGAAAGAGACAAAAAAAAAAGGCATAGAGAGACGAGGGCTAAACACACTATGGGGGAAAAAGAAGACAACACTTATTGAGTAGTGGCATTTAAATAGAAGTATGTAAATAAAGATGTTGGAAATTTGGGCATTTTTGCTGAGTAATGACTGCATTTTTCCTGATTTGAACAAAGTAGCTAGACACCAAAGTTAGTAAACAATAAAGGTAAACAGTAGCTCAGGCTACAGCTGGGTTAGCTATTTGCAAAATCTTTTTTGTTTTTGTTTTTTGTTTTATGAAGTGATGCCAATCTGGTCACTGTGTTTGCCCACACTTCACCAAAACAACTAAAAAGCACAAGTTTCATGTAATTGACGAGAAAAACATGGCGGACCATACATCAAAACGACGATGATCAGAGAGGCAACGAGTCGAGTGAGGGACAAAAATCACAGACGTTTACGTAGTAGCTCCTCCTCTGGGTAGAGCATTTATTATGAAGAGTCGTCTAACAGATGGATCAAAGTTTCATCTCATGATAAAACGTGCTCCACTAACAGTGATTTCACAGATTAGCATCTGATTACATCATATCATCCTCCTGCACTTTTTCAAACAACTCACTTTCTTGTTTATATGTGTAAAAATGGCTCCGAATGCTGGCTAACATACAGCTCCTGCATCGGTCTTGAATGGAGACCACTGTAAACTTACAGGTTTGGACACAATCAGGTTCATGACTGCTGTGTTTTTTTTTTATATGTTTGCATATTATTTAATGGTTAATAAATGGTTTTAATACACTTCTCCAGTACAACGAGTGGGAGTCCATAAAGCAATTGTTTGTGTATGCATTTTGTGGGTGTTGTCTACACCTGTGTTTGTGTGTGAGAGGGGTTGGAGGCTAACGGCTGTGCGTTTGACCCCTCCTATCTCCTGCACCACCATCACACAACCCCCACGACTGTGATGATGTCTGAACTGTAGCAGTGATGTCATATTGATGGCGGTGATTTCACAGTATGCAGGTCATCTCTCTCTCTCTCTGTCTCTCTCTCTCTCTTTCTGTACTTGGTGGATTGTGATGTTTCTAATCCCTCATCTCTCTCCTCTCCTACGTCTCCCTCCTTCCCTTCCTCTCTCTCCCCCTCTTATCTATCTGTCCTTGTGTCTTCCTCCTCCTCCTCTCTTTCCTCCTGTTTTATCCTCTCTCTCTTCCCGCTGAAACTTTAACCTTCCTTCCCCTCCCTCTGTGTCTCGTTTTCCCTCCATCAGGTGTCCCAATGACTATACGGGGGACCGCTGTCAAAACTCCGTCATGGCCGGTTTCTACAGTATGTCCATTTGCTCTTGTCTGTCTCCTTCCCACTGAGATGCTGCATGCTACATTGGAGGGGTTGAATGGAGGGAGTGTATGCGTGCGCGTGTGTGCGTTTGCATACCTGCTGGTCTGTTTAATGTGAGTTAGCGTATGTATGTGAACGTGTGTGTGATGTTTGCATGATTCTGTGTCCACCCTTTTCTCTCCCTGTCTCCCCTGGTTCCTCTGTGGTGCTCCTCTAGTAACCAGAAACAACCACTGTAGGAATATATGCATCTATTTTTCATGCCAGCTCACCTGCTTGAAACCCTATTTAAAGCACACTGGATCTACAAAGCAGTTCCAAAATAAACAACTTAATAAGCATTATGTCTCGTCTTACATTTTAAAATTCTGTACATCAGTCGTGTAAATTACACCCCAAAGTTTTCGTGCTGCAGCTTGATCCAGAGGCTTGCACTAAAAGAAACAGAGGAGACAGAGAATTAACATAATGAGCAACACAGGAGGTTGAAGTTATTTGCTTTCGTTGAATCGCTTTGTCACTTTTCTTTGTAGATGATCCATTGGTGCCGCTTGTTTTCGAGCAGGAGAAAGAAAAGGCCGAATTGAGCAATCAAGACAAAACTATTTGGATAGAATCTATTAGCAGAAAAATCTTTGATCGATTTTACATTTTGGAAAGTTGAGTCCTTGCAACATTGTTTTGAACAGCTGCCAGTTTTTGCTAACAGTGACAGTGTGCCCAAAATCCCAACAATTTGGCAAGTGAATGGAAATAAGATTTAGAGTTTGAATGTTTTCAACATTTTAAGTCTTCGGGTAATGAGGTTTGAAAGCACCATTCATCGTTATTCAACCGAGGGCCTGTCTCAGTGTGTATTGATCTGACTTTCTTCAAATGACATCTTAGAGGTTATTTTTTCTGACAGTTAAGAGGTTACGATCAACCTTAATACTGCGTATATATTAACTAGTTGTTTTCAGTGCGAGCACCCATGGATCATCCGATAAAATCTTTTTATGGCATTTTGCTAAATGCTGCTTGAACTTTTCATGTAGGATTCACTTCGAATATATTCAGAAATTGTCACATAATTTTTGAATAAAAGGAATACTTTAACATTTGGGAAATTTTCTTATTTGTTTTTCTGAATAGAGCTACAAACCTATAGCCAAGATAGCATCAGCTTAGCTTAGCACAAAGACTGGAAACAAAGGGAAACAGCTTGCCTGGTCCTGTCCAAAGGCCCGAAAATGTTACTACCACCAAAGAGTAAAGTCTTATAGTAAATTGTTATATATTTACTGTGTAAATAAAAAACTGAAAGTTATGTGTTTTTAGTTTTCATGCTGGAAGCGCAGTGAGATAGTGGAATATTGTCATTTACAGACAAACAGAAGAGCTAAACGGTGAATGTTTTTACTAAATTATTTAGTGTTGAACAGAGCCAAATTTCCCCGTCTTTATACTAAGTTAGGCTAAAAGATTCTTATATCAGTCCTCTTTGTAAGTTGCCACTATGGCTTATATCCCCTCAGTTTTGCCCTTTCAAAGACTTCCCTTTTACAGTCATGTGAAAAACAAAGTACCTTCATCCTAAGGTTTCATTCATCAGGACATAATAAAATGTATATGGTCCTTAGCTGGTTCTAACATTATTTACATACAATAAGAGCTACATATGTCATATTACACTACGCTTTTATCAGAAACTGAAGCAAAATGCAGAAGCACTCTGTTGAAAGGAAGTGAAAAACCAAGTAATCATTTTCTGGATGAATTTATCAGTCTCTCAGATCACTGTGAATTAATTTTTTCTCAGTCTTCTTTATATTGCTCCAGGTCATTCTATTTTGCAGACACTAATTTGTGCACATTTATGTTTTCTTAAGGTCCGGCCACACCGTTTTAGTCAGGTTGAGGTCTGGACTTTGACTGGACTGCAAAATGGTGATTCTTGCCTTTTTCAGCCATTCGGTTATAGTTTTGCTGCTGTGCTTGGATTCATTGTCCAGTTACATGACCCAGTTTCTGCTTTAGCTGTCAGACAGATGGCCTCACATTTGACTCTAGGATACTTTGGTATCGAGAAAAGTTCACGGTTGACTCAATGACCGCAAGGTGCCCAGGTCCTGAGACTGCAAAACAAACCTACACCTTCATCCCTCCACCACCGTGCTTTACAGTTGCTATGAGGTGTTTATGCTTCTGTGCTGAGTTTGGTTTTCTACAAACATGGTGCTGTGCATTATGGCCAAACATCTCCACTTTTCTTTAAAGAAACAAGTCTTTCTCCTGGCCAAATGCCAGACTTGTCCAGTTTTCTAATTGTACTGTTATGAACGTTAACATTTAGCATGCTAACTGAGGCCTTCAGAGTCTGAGATGTAGTTCTTGGGTTTTTTGCATTTTCTCTGACCATTACATGGTCTGACCTTGGGGTGAATTAGCTTTGATGTCCACTCCTGGGAAGATTGGCAACTGTTTCGAATGTTTTTCAGTTGCGAATAATCTTTCTGACTTTAGAATGATGGACTTCAAATTGTTTGGAAATTATTTCATAGCCCTTCCCAGACTGATAGGCAGCAACAACTGCTTCTTTAAGATCAGAGCTAATGGAGATATTTACTCTTTACCAGACCAGGAAAATGCCAACATGTAGCTTTTATAGTGGTGGTCGCACTGATCAGTGCATTTGATTAGCTGCGCCTGTCTGTTGCTTACCCTCTAAATTTCTAATTTCTTTATTCCACACATTGCTTCTGCGTTTTGTCTGCAAGTAAATACTAGCACAGTCTAATATGCCACATGTTGTTCATCTGAGGATATATTTATCTCATTTTAAAATCTAATGAGAACCAAATCACTTTTTTTTCAATGACTGTAAGCCTATAAGTTCTTTTGTTGAAGAATGAAAGGTGAAAGGTCGTATTTACATAGACTTGAATTCCACATATTTTCAACAACCTGCCCACTAAGTGATTATCTGCGTATTGCATTAACTTCAAGGCAAAAATCTAATTAAGTTATATACATACAGTGCTTGCACCGTACACATTTATTAGACTGCCACCCAAGGTAAGGTTTGGGCTTAAGCACTGATGGTTAAGCACTTTGATCAATCACTTTGATATTTTTAATACTAAAATATAAATACTGCTGTTATCTCGGACGTTTTGAATTTACTATTTAAAAAAAGCAGAAAAAAAATAAAAAACATTATTATTTTTTGGTTAAGATACCCACTTAGAGTTAATTACCTACACTTCTAAACACAATACAAAAATTAAATGTCATGCCTGGTCAATTTCTGACTTCTTCCAGTCTGCAGGCTCAAACACAAATCTAGTTTGTTGTTTCCCTAATAAGTAACAATATAATTTTTGGCTGTTTTTTCCTGTTTTCATAAGAGGTGGTTTAATAAATTCAGTGTTTACTGACAGCAAGAAGGTTCTGGGTTGAATTCTACAGATCATCTCTGACGTTTTCAGAGGAGTTCACTACGAATTCAGACTGATGTGTAAACAGATGCCTTTTCAGCCACCTATGAATACGACTTTTCACCTTTCCCTTTTGAGCCAAATATCAGCGTTTTTTAGACGTCTATCCGGGTCGTCTTTTCAGTGGATTTTCAAAGAGGTTTTTATTGGGTGGGATGTAAGTTGAGAAACGTTTCCCAGCTCTCATTTTTCATTTGTGACAACCAAGCGCAAAACTCCGAATGTCTTCCTGGAGAGACCGACTGCAACCACACTGGTCTCCCTGTACTTAAACAGGACTGTATCGTCCCCTTCCCTCTGACCGTTAGCATTTTTGCTCCAATCAGCAATCAAAACATATTAAAAACACGCTCAGTTTCCACATAACCCAACCCACTTGCACAGGAAGTCAAATATGTGGATTTCCCAAAATGTTGAACACTTCTTTAAATCAGCGGGATGAAAGAAATGTGTTTGGTCATTCTCCTGTGATTGCATGGGCAGTGATCGCGAAACACAGTCAGCCAATATTGGCACAGGCAGATAATTAGCAGGATGAGATCCCTGAACACATGCTTACAAAATGAACAGTTTTAAAGTTAACACCTGGCTTATTTTGTACAGAAACAAACTACAGCTTTCTTGTAGCTGTCCAAGCAATCACACCGAGATAAAACCGACGGATGGAAATGTCCCTCTTCCTTCTTGTTTCCAGGGGTTATACAGTGTTGCTTCACGTTCATGTTGTGCTTTTTTTTTTTTCTGTTTGTCTTTTGCTGAAGTTTCCATGCTGAATAATGTCACATTTAAAGCAAGAACAGGTTTTATTGTATGTAACGTGTGCTTATTTTTGACCCCACCATCAAGCCTTGTCTTCATGCTGAAGTCTGTCTGTGTTTTCTTTTGCACTGTGACGGTGAAGGAACACCCTCTGCTGTTTTAAATCGATTTGTGTCATTTTCTAGCGGTATTAACACACAGCGCTCAAGGTTAGAGAAGTTAGGGTGGACTATTCTGGCCAGTAATGCATGTGAGGCCAGAAATATTGGGAATGCTGAGATGAACTCTCTGTAAATTGTATGAACGTCTCTAAGAGCTGTGAGCAGCAGTAGTGTTATAAAGAAGGTATGCTGTAATCAGTAATACATCAGCACCACCCCCATTTGCTGTGTCGGCCTCATCGACTGTACTGTGTTTTTATGTTGGAGAGTAACTCGCTGCTTTTTAATCTTTTGTTTTCTTTACTTTTTTGTCTTATTTTTTTTTTTCCTTTTTGATTTTGTTTCTGTCCAATGTTGTTTACTCCAGAAATGAGGTCTAGTAAATATAGCAGTAAGTGATGTGGCTTCTTGTCTTGCTGTCCTTGTCAGTCTTTCTCTGTCTCTGCATGCCTTTTCCTGCCTGCTGTTTCTCTTTCCTTCTGCTTTTGGTTCATTTTCTCCTTTCATGTTTGATTTCTGCCTGTTTTTAGGTTTTGTTTGTTTGGGTTTTTTTGTTTTTTTTCCTGTCATTTCTGGGGGTCGCAGAGCTGAGGCTGTCTGAGTTGTCTGTCTGTTACTGGACGGTACGCGTGTCAGTCACTCTATAATTAACCTATATCCTGGTTCAGCATATGCAGGACATGGAAATAATATATCTGCTCCAAAGTGGACATTACACCTGACCCTATGTGTCTCTTTCCTTTTACCACGACAACTTTCTGCGCTGGCAGAGCTTCTCAGAATTGAATTTATGGGTATGGAACATTATTATTCATTTTGCTGTGCTTAAAGGATGTGCCAAGATCCTCTCACAGTCACACATTATTGTGCCATCTTCTCTCTAAAACCAACAACTGGGTCTCTCACAACCTGTCCTTCTTTTTCTCCTGCCCACTAACTTGGTTTTAAGACACCTAACCTCCCGTCTTTGCATGCACTCTTCTTTTTTTGGTCTGACAACATTAGAGAAAGAGACAAATTCATTGGGAAGGGATACAATAATGAGAGAACGTGCAGAGGTGGATTCAAACTCGGTGTAAGGGGCTCTTGATACGACTCCAAACTGTTTATCTGGACACCATATCAGAAAAGCAAAAAGCTGCCGTCTTTGCTCCAAAAGAAAAATCACCCAATGTTTTGCATCATTGATAAATACGAGTAACCGGCTTGTCCCCCGGGCTTTGGCAGTGTGCATATTGGTTTCAGCAGCCCGTCGAACAAAAACATGCAAGCTACGAGCATTTTTGCAAAGCACTGCCAAAAACCAGCAAAAAAAAAATGCCTGACTACATAGTCTGTCCTTATTATTATGCCCTTGATTGACTCAGTGTCACAGTCAAGAGCTCGCCTGTCCTAAATCACGATCGCTGCTGGCCCCACTGTGCCAGCAAGCTTGCCTTCCCATTTCCTTTTGCCTTTCTGTATCAGTACCCTGTGACACACACACAATGCCGGGCCAAGGCTCTCGTAGGCTCGTCAATCCCTACAGAGGCCCTTTATTTAGAGACTCTCCTCGTCCCCTCCCTCCCCCCTTTCCCTTCTTTTCAGTGGCGTGTCTAGAGTTTGTTTTGTTTTGTTTGGCAGGTTTAATGATAGGTTTCAGGCACCACTGAAAAGCATTAGTTTTCATGTAAGCCGAGAAGAAACTCATTTCAACAAACAAATATTTGTGTTGCAGAAGGTTTAGGTTGATAAAAACAAAAAGTTACTGTTAGCCTCCTGCGACTTTAATTCGGCTGTAACTAACAATGCAGTGACCTCGATAATCCAGTTAGTTGATAAGAGGACAAAGTCAGGTCAGTCTTTGGTTCCCGTGGGCCTCTTTCTTCTTCTGGGCCTTTTTCCTGGACACGCCCCTGCTCCCCTTGCAGCCTCTTTCCTCTCCCTCTGTGTATTTCCTTCTGCTTCCTCCTTTTTCACCACTTTGCTTTTTCTGCTTTTACTCCCTCTCTCTTCCCTCTCACGTTTCGTTTATTTGTTGCACTGTGTTTTGTACTTTTCGTTCTGACACAGAGTGTTACACCGCAGCAGCCCCCAGAGTCTGAATTGGATACGCTACAGGATTCACACGCCATCACCATAAATGTGTTAAGAACCAAATAAAGTTAAATGTGATCCACGGGTGCTGCCACGCCTGTACTGTTGAGTCCGTTTACCATAGACCATAGACGTCCTACACACGAACTGTAGAAACTAGCCGTATAACAAACTGAGGGCACCACCGGTCCAGAACACAGCACCTTCTTCCTGTATTTAGTTTTTTCAGACTAAAGTAAACACAGGTGTGAAAACACCCTAAATCTGTTGAGAGCCCTGGACGTAGTCTCTGGGTGTTAAAGTAAAGCCGATGGTGAAGTGCCTTAAACGTGCGTTCTTTCTAATGTCCAGCAGGGGGCAACTCCTCCACTTTCAGAAAGAAATGCAATCGTGTGGAAGTCTATAAGAAAAAGACTCTGCGTCTTACTTGATTCATGGTCTCACTCTCCAGTTTACGGCTTTATTTCATACAGTAATGATGCTCATCCTTTAAAGTAAACAATGATGCAGGGTTTGCTTTAGAGCCTGCCTGGCGACTGATAGGTTGTCACTTCGTTTTTCAGTCAGCTTCGCCACTCATCTCTTCAGGCTTAAGAAAAACAAAATCAGTGTATAACAGTGTGTGATATCGTGGTGGCTACATCCATCTTTTATATACAGTCTTCCGAGTCATGGCTATGATGTAAAAAATAGTGTCACCAATATACAAGACTCCTACAGGAGATTTGAAGAAACAGTATAGTCATTCACAAAAGAATATGAGCTGTGAATTAGATTAGTGGGAAATTGTAACTTTATCTGTATCTTTAGCCAAAGTGCACAAATTACAATTACACATAATCACAGTCAGAATGAGTTGGCAACTTTGCTACAGAATAAACACCATAACACCATGGGTGCTATTTAAACCTTTTTATTTGATGAAAATTTTTAGCTTTTAGCTTCAATTTAAGATTAAGGTGACATTTGTGACAATTGTGACAATTGTGACATCACTGTTGGGCTGTAACAGGCCACACCACCAGGGGGCAGCAAAACAGTTGATCTAGTGTCAAATTTTTAAAAACTCCAATGTTTGTGATGCTGATGGCGAGCTATGTGAATACCAAACTTTCATCTGGTTCTCGGGCTACTGTGGTGTTAACCCTGATTTTTATTCATTTTTTTCCCATCTCGACAACTTGTCTCGTGTGACTCCATCCATACAGGCATGGCATCAGATCTTTTCCAGTGCCATCTGTAGCATTACATCCCCATGGCCATTACAAACGTGTTTAAGACAGCAGGAAGTCTGTGCCAGGTTGTAGCTTTACATCTCAGCTTTTCCTCATGATAGTTGTGAGACTGTATAATTACTCCTCTATGGTGTGGTAGTACTGTGTGACTGCAAGAAAGTTAAAGTCTAAGGCATGTGATTTGATAGAACATAGACAGCACAGGGGACATGATGACAGCAGATAATAGTGAGGACAACAGTTTCTTTAGTTGCCATCGATGGGATAGTGCTCATGCTGTATGTGTGTGTGTGTGCGTGTGTGTGTGTCTGTGCGTGTGTATTTTTGGTATGGTAAAATGTGCGTGTGTATGTGTGCGTATGTGTGTGTATGTGTGTGCATATTTGCATCCACAGAGGCTGAGGAGCTCTACCAGAGGCGGGTGCTGACGATCACAGGCATCTGTGTGGCGTTGTTAGTGGTTGGCATCGTTTGTGTGGTGGCCTACTGCAAAACAAAGTATGTCTTTGAAGCAAAACAAATGATTCCACTGTATACCAAAGACTCGAAAGCAAAAGTGCTATTAGAAAGATCTAAAAGTACTCTATTACAATCAGAAGCCTTATATTGCATGCATGTTAAGTAACTTTGACAAAAAGCATTTGTTCTGCAGGAATTGTCCTCTGGAACTGAAATATTATCAAGTATGACATTATTAGATTGCTCTATTTAAAGAAAAAAAGGAAGCTGCATCTTTTCTTGTGAAAAATTTGTACTGTGCAAAAATCTCGACCTACTGTATTCTGCTAGGAAAAATAAGTGCTGCGATTTTCTAGAACCTGTGCAAACATAAATGTAAATGCAGTGCATAATGCAAAAAGACATCCTAATGCGCTTAAAAGTCAATATTTGGTATGATCGCCTTACTTTAAGTAGTCTTCAGGAATAGTTCTCCAAGCTTCTTAAAGGACATTCAAAGCTCTTCTTTGGATATTTCTGACTTTTGCTACATTCTTTGTCAAAGTGATCCCACGCTGCTTCAATAAAGTTGAGGTCTGGGCTCTGGGCAGGCCAATCCATGCCTGATAGTGTTTCATTGTGTGTTTTTTATCCAGTTATATGCTTTATTAGCATATAACTGGAGTATTTGGGATCACTATCATGCGGAAAAAAAATCAAGCCATTGCCAACCAGATGATTTCCAGATGGTATAGCATAATGGATCAAAATTTGACACTACTTTTCTGTGTTCATAATTCCAGCAGTAATGAGTGATTCCCAACACCACTGACTGAAATGCAGCCCACACTGTGACAGAGCCTCCACTGTGTTTTACAGATGACTCTAGACACTTATTATGGTACCTCTCTACCAACCTCTTCTATATATGATACAAATGACAGTCATTTGAACCAAAAGTTTCAAGTTTGGATTCATCACTCCATCAGACCTGTTGCCACTAATTTTTAGTCCAGTTCTTCTGTAATTTTCGTACCTCAGCCTTTGCGCCCTGTTTTCCTTCCTTAAGAATGGCTTCTTGACAGCCAGTCTGAGGAAAGACTTGGTCTTTTTCATAGATCCAACTAAAGAAATAGGAACATGATTTTATTTTTGTGACAGCCTGCTTGTAACAAAGAGCCTAGAGATACAATTTCAAATTAGTTTTTTGCAAAGTTTTTGAAAAATTAATAAAAAGCAGCCAATGTTTGAAGAAAAACTTTGAAAAACCACTAGAAAGCTTGGAGAACATTTGCTCAAATCTATTTTTTAAAATGACTAAACTACTTAGACTTTTGCACAGTACTATATTTGAACATTGTCATTTAAATAAAATGATTGGAGGAAGGCATCTTATAGACGCAAAA